>JAOQMQ010024958.1:9001-27176 GCA_027563845.1 Erythroxylum subrotundum | reverse complement strand
TGTGTGAAGATTTTGGTTAGTGAAAAATTAGGGGAGATGCTGTCAAAATTTACTTAGTGGGCAGAAACTTTGGCTGAATTTTTGACCCTTTTAGAGTTTGATTTGGATTGAAAGGTCTTCTGAAAAGTCGTAGTTCATGTTTAGAGCTTTTTAGTGATACCAAATTTGCAAATTTTGGAGTTCTGGATCGAAAGTTATGATGTTTACAAGTTTTGGTTCTATTATGAGGAGCATGTCGATCGGTCATCTTGGAGTGAAGTTAGACTCCCTTTAGAGACCGATCTTGATTTTGAGTCCTTCTTGAGAGTTGTAGATCTGTCTTTTATCTTTCTGTAGACACCAAGTTTGTAAAATTTGGAGTTCGGGGTAAAAAGTTATGAAGGTTGAAAGTTAGTAGGTCAAGATGGCTCGGAAAGGCGCCCCGCGCGGGCTCGCGCGCCCGCGTGGTCGCTCGGCCTTTTGGCCGACCGATCCGACCCTCCTCCACTCTTTTGCCCATAACTTTTTCGTCCGACCTCCTTTTAACCTAATTTTTAAAGCGTTGGTTCCCTAAGACTTTTCTTTACCTCCCCACAAAAAATTGTAGCTTTTTATTTTAATTTGGAAATTCTGGAATAAATCAAAGTGAGATGATCGGTTAAGTGAGAATGAGTGGATATTTTTCCTGAACAGACTTCAGTCTTTTAGTGATAACTTTAAGTGTAGAGCTCCGATTGAGGTGATTTTTGTTTCAAATTAAACTAGAGACATGTGCCTACAAATTTCATGAAGAAGTCAGATCTAAATTCAACCTCTAAGATTTTCAAATTCTGATGCGAAGTTGGTGAAAAATTTCAGTCTCGGTGTTGGTAAGAGCAGAAAGTGTTTTGGCCAATACTTCTTCATTTCTAAATCAAATTGAGTGTTTTTGGTGTCGATAGAGACGTTATGCAATGAGGAACAAATGTTATGAAGAAACAGTATTGAAATTCCTTCTTTAGCTATCCCAAAATTGCTTCGGAAGTAAATAGGATGAGCTCGTTTTTGAGGTTTGACCTGGTGAGGGCTCACCAACCTTGTGAGATGCGTGCCTTGATGTCACTTAGGACGTCGGCACGTGACTCGCAAGGGCAGGGGGTCTAACATATTATGTTTTCATTTGACTACTTTGATGATTTTCTCTGTAAACACCCTTCTTCACATATATAATGTATCTTCTATTACAATGACAGTCTTTCAAGTTTGTTTGGTCTTACATCTCCAAGTTTGTTGCTTTTATTGCTTTCTGCTACTTTCTTTGGCAGTAAGACACTGGATGTTAGAAATCATATATATTTGTTTACATTAAAAGTTGTTCATGGTTATGATGTAGGTGAACAACTACAAGAATATAACAAGATCATGAAGAAATACTCATATCGAGTGCCTATAAGTTCTTCATTTACATTTGCATTTCATAGATTTTGGAGCTCCTATTTTATGCACAATATAAATGTCTATATATAAAATTTCTTTATTGCATATGGTTGAATGTGAAAGGAAAAGGGTAGGACAACTTAATACGGTGTCTTTCAATTTTAAGTTGTGTTTTATCTTTGGGCTGATGTTCTTTTACTGCTATTAGTGTTGTTTCACTCTTATTTATCATGAAAATTTCCCATTTCATAGATGCAACACATCCCTTCTTAGTTGTTGCCTTATTGAATATAGTTAGGGTAACATCTACTAAGTACACTCATTCATAAATTTCAATAAAGGTTTTTGTTCCCCTAATTGAAATCTCATGATAAGATGTTGGTTACTTATGATCTTGGAATCAATTTTGGACAGAGAAGGTTAACATTTTGTATTTAATGCTTCTGTTGTACAGTTGTTGTTTAATGCAAAACGTAATGGTACAACTTTCTTGTCATATGGTTTGTATAGAATGTGTCTTACCCCGAATTAGATATATGATTCTTCGTATCTTGCCGAACAAGTCATAAAAAGAAAAACCCTGATAAATGATAAGTCAAACATGTTGTGGCATAAAGTTTAAGCCATATTTCTATAACTAAGGTTGAGAGATTGATTAAGGAAAGCATTCTCTCAATTTTAGATTATGATGATCTGGGAATATGTGCTGACTATTGTAGGGTAAGTTGATTGAAATAAGGATAAAGAGGTTAACTCAGGTTTTTGGCTTATTGGGTTTGATACATACAGATATCAGAAAACCTTATACAGTTGTACTGTGCAATTCTAAATGTATTCTGACATTTGTTATTGATTATTTCTATTACGGTTATGTGTTTTTGCTTAAAGATTGAAGGTTGAAAACCAAGTGGGAAAATCCATCCAAAGTGTTAGATCTAACCGTGGAGGAGAATATCATGGTAAACATGGTATTTTAGGACTTGGAAAAGGTCTATTTGGCAGATATACAGAATCATTTAGAATAGTGACTTAATTCACTATGTTGGGTAGTCCTGAGCAAAATGGTGTGCTGTCAAAAGGCATAACTGCACCCTAAGAGATATGAAGAAGTCAATGCAGAACATAACTAATTTACCTCATTATCAAGAAGTGTGGTAACCCAGCCTTGCACACATTTATGTATGGGGCTGCCCTACTGAGATAGTATAATCCTTATAAAGAAAAATTGCATGCTCGTTCCGCTCATTGCTATTTAGTAAAATATCTCGACCACATGAAAAGCTACAGATTTTACCTTAAAGAAGGAGGGACCAAAATAATGGAATTATAAACAGCTAAGTTTCTGGAATACGATGTCTATGGTGATGGTGGGCCCATTGACCCTTCAGATGATAGTAGGGTGGATACTATAGTTATTATGTACTTGCTACTCATACAGTTAGATTCGGTGGATCTGGGTCTTTGTATCGTGCCTATACAAGAGCATGAACTCATACTTGTACACATAAAGGTTCTTAAGGGTACAAGATCTAATGCAGCTAGGTAGATCCACTAGAGTGAGACGACCTACTATCTTATATGATTACATAGTCTATTAGGTGAAAAAGGACTTAGAAATGTTACGAATCTAGTTACTTTTACAGAAGCTATTTCTGAACCCAATATGGATTTGTAGTGGGATGCAATGACTGTTAAGATGCACGCTATAAAGCATAGTAAGGTTTGGGAGCTAGCTGATTTGTAGCAGAACTATAAACTTGTCAGTATAAATGAAGTTTTAAGACCTAAAGGATTTCGGGATAAAGTTCAGCAGTTTATGGCTCGCTCAGGGAGAAAGGTTAACTTTAATGTTACCTTTTCTCTCGTATCCTTGTAGGATACATTTTGAGTGATTATGACAACTATAGCTTATGATGATATAGAGTTACATCAGATCGCTATCAAAACTACTTTCCTAAATAAAGACCTTTATGAAAAGGTCTACATAGTATAACTTGAAGGATTTTAAGATCTAGATGGAAATGACATAATTTACACATTAAGCAGATCAATATATGGTTTACATCAAACCTCTCGAAAGTGATACCTTACATTTGATGAGGTTGTGACCTCTTTCAGCTTTGTGGAAAATAAAGTTAAAAAAGATGCTTATATCACAAGTCATGGGGAGCAAAGTTATCTTCTTATTATTGCATGTGGATGATATACTACTCACATCAAATTACTTGACCATGTTGCATAAGGTTAAACAACTTTTAGTCAAGTACTTTGACATGAAGGACCTTGGTGAAGCATCTTTTGTCCTAGGTATGTTGATTTATCGGGACATATCTTAACACTTATTAGGCCTCTCACAAAGTGCATACATTGAGTATGTGTTACAAAGGTTTAATACGATTAGTTGTAAACTTGTCATAACACACCTATCTCTTATAGTGAGAGATCATCTTTGGCACAATGTCCAAAGAATAAGGTAAAGAGAGAGGTTATGAGGAATGTTCCTGAAACTGGTACGATTGATGGCCTGATGTATGCTTGGTAAGTATTAGGTGGGACATTGCATTTACTGTTAGACTATTTAGTCAATATCTGGATAACCCAGGTATAGACCATTGGAATGCAGTCAAGTGAGTGTTGAGATACTTAAAAGGAATCAAGGATTATACGTTGACATATAGAAAAGTCAATAGTCTAAACCTTGTAGGGGATTCAGATTTAAATTTAAGCTATGTGTACGGATGCTCGAAAGTCCACTTAAAGTTACATTTTTTTTATGTTTACAAATGGTACAATGTTGTGGAAGAGTGTTAAGTAGACACGGATGACTTCCTCGACCATACATGCAGAGTGCATTCTATGAGACTGCTTTATAGACGGTTTAGCTCAAAAACTTGATTTCTGAGTTGTCTGTGGTTGATTTAGTGGCTAGACCTATTTGGTTGTAATGTGATAATTTTGTTACTATACTGTTTAATAACAATAAAGAATATCACAGGGTCTTAGCATTTGAACGTCAAATATTTGACCTTAAAGAGTTGATACGAAAAGGTGACATTAAGGTTTGAAGCATTTAAGGACTGAGGAAATGTTAATTGATAAGTGTAAATTGCATCGTGTTTTAGGGCATAATTTGATATGTGTTTAGCCATTAATTCAATCATTTAGTATGTGTTTAGGTTAGAATTGTGTTAGTTTGTTAATTATTTATGTTCTAAGTGTTTTATGGGTTAGTACAAGTCTTTGAGCTTAAATATTATATTTTTGAGTTACCTTGATGTGTTTGCTAGTGTTTCAGGGTCAACATCAAAGAGCGGAGGAGTTTAAGAGACATTTGGGCTGATACAATGGCCCACAATCGTGGCATGTTAAGCATGTCAGGCCACGATCACGACAGAAGCTCCAAATTTGACCCACAATCGTGGCCTATATGCCACGATCGTGACATAAGGCTCAGATGTGAGCCAAGATCGTGACCTACATAGGACAAACGAGCAGACACTCACGAACGTCAAGTTTCGAGGTATTTTTTGAACCTTTCGGACCTCAAAACAACCCTAGGGTTACCAAAAATACAAGAGGAAAAAGAACAAAAAGATGCAAAGAAAAGAGCTTTTTGCATTAGCCACCTTGAGAAACCCTAGAGAGAGATCATCGAGAGATAGAGGAAAAGAAGAAGGAAGAAACAAGAAGTTGATTTGAAGTGCTTCCCAAATCGAGAGATAGATTGTATTTCTTGTTCTTTTCAATTTTATGATTGTATAAAATTGGATTGAACAGTTGATGATATGATCTAGAATATTGAGGATGTCCTAAATTCACCTTCGGAATTTTATTCTTGAATTAATGAGAATATGATTGTTTATATGTTTATTGGATATTGTTGTGGTTTGATTATGCTATTGCATAATTTGATAATAAAATGAGAGGGTGAATCGAATAAAAAATGATTAAATTGGACTAACAAGAGTTAGGTAATTTCAACCAGAATTAAATCAGATCGAAAATTTATGCGGAGAGAGATCTTGCATAGGTTTTCAATATTTTATTAAAGAATTTCAGAACTTATTAGGGTTTTAAATAGGTTGTGAATTGAGAGATTGCAACCTCCATAATTTGATTAGAGTTTATGATTTAGGGTTAATGGTTATAACTTGAGAGAGAGTAATCAACCCTAGGATAGTCTAGAACCAACAATCCAATAATGCATAATCAGTTAGGTTAACATTAAGGATAGGTAAAATTCTCTCTCTCAATTGGTAATTTCTTTCGGTTGATTCTTGGGTGTGTTGCAAATTACTTAATAATTAGTATTTTCGTGTTTGATTCTTAATTTGATTGATTGAATTAAATTCTCGTATTAGTTTCGTTGCGCTTGAATTTCTGTCTTAGATTTTAGGATTAGATTAGTTCTCTCATCGTGGGATCGACACCTTTGGTACTATGTTAACAAACCATACGCTTACAGATTATCGAGGGTTAATAATTAAAACGTACACACAACCAAAGCCCAATCAAGTTTTCGGGGAGGCGATTAGTTTAATTCTTTATTCTAAGGCATTTTAGTTAGTTTTTAGTTGCCATTCTTTCTTTCTATTTCTAAATCCGTGCTCTTGCATAAACACAAGAGTTATGAGAAGTTCAAGTCGTGTAGCTAAAACCTTAGAGCTAGATATCACTCGATTAGAATGATCAATTAGTAAAGCTCGGCGTGAAGAAGAAGAAGAAGAAGAAATCGCAAAAGCAACAATGATTGAGGAATTTCAGCAATATTTGGATCACAGAGTGAACCAAGGACGTCAATAAAGAACCCTTATGGATTTCATGGGACCAAGGTTCAATGTGGCTAACCAAGGAGTAGCTAGGCCACCCGCACAAGCAGCCTCTTAAACTAGCCCTCGTAAACATGCTTCAACAGAATGTACAATTCTATGGACTAATGAATGAAGATCCCAATGCACATATAGTAAATTTCCTTGAAATCTGGGATACCTTTAGGTACCATCAGATGTTAGAGGATGTGGTAAAAATTAGGCTTTTCCTTTTTACCCTAAAAGATAGAGCAAAGGCCTAGTACCACTCCCTCAACCCAACCAATGTCACCACTTGGGATCAACTAGTTTGTGCCTTTTTAAACAAGCCACAAAGATTATCAAGGAGATTACCAACTTCCAACAAACTGACGGGAAATCGATATATGAAGCGTGAGAATGATACAAGGACTTGCAACAAAAATGCCCACACCATAACTTACCTAGAGTTCTTGTTGAAAACATTCTATAATGAAGTAACCCTACATATATGAGGCACGATTGATGTAGCTTCAGGAGAATCACTGATGAGAAAGATGGTAGATGAAGCAGAAGAGCTGATAGAGGAGATGGCAAGTAATAGTTGCCTATGGATGAACAAGCGGAGTAGACAACCTACTACCTTCTGAGAACAAAAAGGAGTTATAAGTGTTGATCAAATGACAGAGATGTAGTAGAAAATTTACAAATTAACTCGACAACTTAACAATATGAAGGCTTCGTTCTCAGCTTCAGTAAAAGTTATGCAATTAAAGTGTGAACTCTATAGACAGATGGACCATGATACTGTGGACTGCTTCTTAACGAAGGATAATGATCCAGAGTAAGTTAATTATATGGGAGCTCAATATGGACGAGGAGGGGGAAACAATCCCTACTCCAACACATACAACCCTGGGTGGAACAATCTGCCTAACTTCTTTTAGATGAACAATGCTGGAGGAGAATCTAGACCCCAAGGACAACCAGGTTTCCAACAAGATAAATCGAGCTTAATAGAATCTAATTGGATAGGATTTTAGATAAAATTGGAGGCATGGAGGATGCACATAAGAGGCTTGAAAGTGAGTTCAAGCAAGTCACTAAGAACTGCACCTCTTTAATACACAATTTGGAGGTCCAAGTAGATCAACTAGTAGAGACAATTTCAGGAACCCTTCCAACCAATACCAAATCTAACCCAAAGGAACGTATCGTGGCCATTACTCAAACCCAGGAAAAGAAACTCGAACATACAAAAGAAGATGGAGACAATGGAGAAGGACAAGCAAATACGGAATTCCTTCCAAGTGAGCTTGTAATTAAGCCAATCGAGGAACCTCGACCTAAATTTTTGTACCTTATTCTAAATCAACGGAATTCAAATTCAAGTAAGGCGACAAGGAATTCTAAGGAGGATGAATTAAACAATGTTGAGGATATAACATAACAACTACAAACGAGGCTCATACTAAGGGAATCAATCAAGAAGAAGGTTAAGAGGCTTATAGTGGAAAAAACCCTAATATAGCACAGAAGAAACAGGAACCAGGGAATTTTTACATTCCTTACAACATCAATGGAGTTAAAATTGGGAACGAGTATTAATATGATGCCTTATACCTTTAGTCAAAAATTGGGGTTATAACAGTTAAAATCCATTACAATGCTAGTAAAGATGACGGACATAATAGTTTATCGGTCAAATTATTAATGTAACACCCCACTACCATAGAGTATATACTCGAACATCCAGAGGACATTCAAGTACATATCCTATAACAATGGTATGTTAGAGCAAACATAATCTCTTAAATGGCATCATAAAGAATATACAATACTTAAAACCTTAACACTTCATTTCATTCATTATCACAACACTTCATTTCATTCATTAACAAAAGTTTACATTTTAGTCATTGAAACAAATATTTACATTCCTTTATACAAAAGTTCTATATGTCAAAGAAACTACAAAATACAGTCTATAACTCCTTTGATGTTATCTAACAGACCTTTGAGTCATATCTTAATCCAAAATGTGCCTTTAGACAATATTAGGAACTAGGTCTCCTGTCTTTTACCTGAAAAGCCATGTTACAATTTTTGATGAGTTTTGCGAACTCAATGAGTGACCATCATTAATGATCTCTCTCAACTCAAATACACAAATATCACACAACGAACTAATTTCATAAACATTCTTTCGGAACATGAATAATCCGATCAATCACATTATCATCACAATTTCAGAAAAGATTTCATGATCATAAATTTCATAATCATAAGTATACAAATGCAGATGCATATGAGACTCTAGATTCGTTATTATTTGTTATGACTGAGTGCCTTTCAGATACAGATATAAATATAGATACTGGCCTATTGGGCTCAGTCAGATATAGAAATCACAGAGTAAAGCTCTACGTTTAGAATTCTGAGCTTAAAGCTCTTTTAGGCTGGCTACTCTGATCACAACGCCTTTATCTGAACATGCATTTTATAAAATGTATCAAATAACAGAATATGTCATGTATAGCATTCACTTTTAATGCACAGACAAAATCTCATATTCATCGGAACTCACCCCGGCATTCAACTTTCTTTAAGTATATAGATATCTTTCAGAATTCAGATGTAAAAAGAACAGTTCCAATACATTCCCAAATATCAAACTCTTCAGACCATTAAAGTCTGGAATTCACAAACAAATCACAAATAGTTCAATAATTGGAAGTTAAATAAAATAAATCAATTCTAGGAAGATCATCTAGGTTGACACATAGTATGCTCCAATTTATGCTATTGCCTGAATGGTCCGGCAATGTCTGAATGATGTCCAACTTGAGCATTTAAAATCATAGAATTCACACATAATTCACATTTTAAAGTTGATCAATCAAATACTTATTCATTTGTGCACATATATACACATATGTTATGTTCAATGCATGCCCAATGACTATTACATGTATGTTTCCTTTATTCACAACTCAACTCATAATCATTAATACTTCAGAACTCATACATATCTAATTTGAACTTAGGTTTACACCTCAATAATACAAATTTATTCTAAGTTCATCACTCGATCATGCACTAAGGTTTATAGCTCAATATACTTGATTATTATAACATCATCAATCGATCATTAATAATACTATCCTAATGAATTCAGATGATAATGAAATTTTTTGGAAAGGAAGGGCAATATGTGACGAGCTTGTGGTTCAAATTTCAATTCAATCAGAGGTCTATAAAAGAAGTTATGGTCAAAAGAGTGAAAGGTGTTCAAAGCTGTCAAACAACAGTGCACCTTCACTGTGCACGATTGTGCACTTCCAATTGATCCTCCTCTGACATGATCGTGCTTGTGCATGATTGTGCACCCCTCTATTGTTCCCTTTTTGTCACGGTCGTGCTCTATTTAATCATCCTTCCAGTTTTTCTCAAAATAGTGTTTCAGGTCACTTTTTCATGGCCATTTTGACAAGGAAAATGAAGTAATTAGGCAATACATTCTTCTAAACAAATGTTCCAATATGTCTTAAGTTTCTAATGAACTAAATTTAATAAAATTTGGTTCAGTATTCTGCAAGTTATACCCAAAATCCTACAAACTATTCCCAAACCACGACAGAATCCAAAAACTCAACTTCAAGCCAAATTAGAAACTCTTAGAGACAGAATTCAAATTCGATTCCTTCTTGAAAAATATATCCATTGTCTCTAGTTTAATCTACAATTAAAATTACCCCATTTGGATATCTACATATCAACTTATGGCCAAAATATCGATGCATGTTCAGTGAAAACACTATAACTAACATATTCCATCACTATCAATCATTAACATCATATGGAATTCATCCTAATTCATCATCATCAATTCTATATCATAACATGCTATAAACACTAATAATTTACTTACATGTTTAACTCCAATTCCATCTCAAAAGATCAAGCTAATCCAATACTCCAAGTAAGCAGAAACATTACACATTCCAGGGAAAACTTAGATGGATTTCGGCTAAGTTTAGTAAGGCAACTTCAAGCTGATCTGTTACTTAACTTTGTGAGGCTAAAACATGGATTTTTTATGCAACAATTAGGCATAACCATAAGCAAGTTTAGGGAGGTGAAAGAAAAGAGTTTCGGTGGTGTGAGTGAGAGAAGAAAGAACAAGAATGAGCTGAACCAAATTTGCTCCTGCTGAATGTTACACCTAAGGTGTTAGGTGTCATCTAATGGAATGGCCATATATCTAAAGGCTTGTTCAAAATGTATCAAATATATATGCTGCCATATGTCACCAATTAATCAGTCCATATGTCTCATTATAATTAGTCCACATGTCACACAATAATTGGTCCATTTGTCAATTAATACTAGTCCATTTGTCACCAATTTTAACTATGCTAAATGCCACTCAATTTTAGGCTAAATCATCCAAAATTTTTCATGTATCAATTTATCCTACCACTTGGCATTTGTCCTAGTCCAAACGTATATTTTAATCCATTAATTTCCCAATCCATAACATTAATTTCAATTTACCAATTGAAATCCAATCATACTAAAATTCAAGACATATTAATTCATAATTCACATCATGATCACTTAGCATTTTTCATACCCTAGAATAAGTCAATTGAGTACATATACTATTTTTGTAATGTGTACAAATATCAATTCGTGTATAAATGCTAATGTTATGCATGTATATGCAATACTTAATCTAGGGTTAAACCCTAAGCATGTTTCGGAAAACAAGATATTACAATTAAGGATGTGCAAGTATAGATCGATATATTTACCTTCCTTATAGACTTCTCTGTATTGGATATTGAAGAAGATGTGAAAACCCCTATAGTCCTTAGACGACCATTCTTGGCTACTGCTCACACAATAATTGACGTTGATGGGGGTGAACTAACTCTGAGGGTAAGAGAGCATCAAATAACCTTCATTGTGTCGAAGAATGACAACAGTTCTCCCTTACTTCCAGCTAACATCAAAGAAACCAAACCTCGAGGTCAATGAGAAGATATTGAGGATCCTGGGAATGCATTTAGAAAGAAACAATCATGGAGGAGAATACGTAGGAAGGTGAAACAGAAGGCAGGTGGAACCTAGGGCATGGTAGCTCATTTGCAAATTGTAAGGTCAATGACTGTGCTACCATTATACGATTCATTTGAACCACCTTGCGCACCAGAAGAGCGTCGAGCTACCGACATTAAAAGAAAGGCTATATGGGAGGCAACGCATAGATTGTTAGTTCCATGTTATTTCTTTTGACATTTAGATAGTTTGAATTCTGTAGTTAGGTTATTTTGTTTCCAAATAAGGTCGGGAAGGCATAGGACTTCGACATGAGTTAGATGGTCGGGGAAGTAAGCAAAAAAGTGGTGAAAGAGCTATAAAAGAATTAAAAAGGGATCTCGGGAATGTGTAGAAGGACAAAGGAAGAAAAAAATTGGAAAATTGGTGGAATTAATGCAAGCCACGATTGTGGCCTGCCATAGGATAAAACTGTCCACACAATTTTCAACTAAAATTTTTAACTTTTTACTCTTCCTTCACCTATATATTCATTTCATACTTCATTTTTTCACTCACTTTCATTTTAACTTTATATCTCTAAGTTTAGAACCTCCAAATACTCTCACTTCTCTCTAACCAACATCCAAATTTCCACTTTATTCTAACTTCTACCTACTTGCAGTCCATTATGTTGCACATTAAGCAGTCAACGAAGTGCAACCAATCATCTAGAAGAAATCAAGTCTCAGGCCAAGAGCGAAGGAACAAGCGATAAATTTCAAAACACCCTTCCCAATCTACACAGAGGAGGAAGGTATTTGATTCCAATCCCTTCGTGTTAAACAGATAGTAGACATGAAGTTCTTTTATTTTGCTACGTTCGATAGGCTAGAATTGCAAGATAGGGTAGAAAATTTAGCAGAAAAATTCAGTGGAGTAAGTTCATACACTTCCAATATCCTATCTACCAGGAGCTTACCTTTGATTTCTTCACTTCCCTACAGTTTGAAACTAGCAACCCTAAGGAAATGTGGTTTAGTTTACGGGGATAACCTTATGAGCTGAACCTTGAAATTATGTATGATATTTGTGATTTTCCCAAATCTTCCATTGTCGATCAGCACGATGATTTTCGTACTTCTTATTATTGAAATGAGCTCATTGGGTTGAAGCGATTCGATGCCAAGAATGCCCATAACAATATTATACGAAGTCATAAGCACTTGTTGTTACATAAATTCATGTGTCAAATAGTTTTTGACAAATCAGAAACCAACAAGTGCTCAAAGAAGGAACTTTTTTTTTTGTTATGGTGCATGGATCGTTGCATCCCAGTATGCACCTCCACACATGTGCTTAATGCTATTGTAATGACTCTACGTAAAAGGAGCAACAATTTGGGTATGAGTTACTTGGTTTCTGCCATTGCTGATTACTATGGCATGTATTGTAGTCGTTTAACCATCTACCTCCCTAAATTTCTAAATCACCATCACTTGTGCTGTGCTAAAATCCTAAAGTTCTATAATATGGAACTCCGAGACATCAGACAAAAAACTCATGTAAAGATCAAGGTTAGTCAAGCAAGTTCTAGTACAACGCCACCTCAGCAGGGAGAAGAGGACTCGACTATGGAGGAGTCCAAAGAGGAAGAAGACACAGAAGAGCCTGATTGGAAGAAAGTGCTTGATACAATCTCCACTAGCACCAAAGCAATTACAGATACAATTGCAGAAAACACTACGAGGATGAAAGAGAGGCCCACACATAATGACGTTAGAGTCGGGATATACGTTGGATTCATCGATACTTCAAGGCTTATAGTGTTCAACTGCCACCTCCGACGCCATCCCCGCCTCCATCACTGAGAGGCTTTATTTCTAACCCTTTTCTTTTAAATTTTGCCTTTATTTTTGTTTTATTTTGTTTTATTTTATGTTTCTTCCTCCCATGTGTGTTTGTTTGTCTCCTTCTTACATTGAGGATAATGTGTTATTCAACTGTGGGGAGCGTTGTGTGTTTTGCTTTGAGTGTGAATTTTGCATATTATATGATAGTTTGTTAGGTTGCATATTGTGAATTGTGTGAATGTATAACATCCCATTACCCATGTTGAGGCTAAAATTGTAAATGTGAGAGATTCACTGAGAGATTAGAAATGTGTTTCATGCTCATGCATTATGTGACATGCTCATGCATATAAATATTGAATCTTTACACACGTGAAAATAATTGTACATGCACTCATTGACATTCCGGGTATATTGAATAGTAATGGGATAGATTGAGAATTGTGGTTATAGTGAATGAGTAGAATGAAATGAAGTAAAAAGACTAGAAATAAAAATTTAAGTGTTGGATTTAGTGAAGGAAAATATGTTGAAGAAGTTTATTGAGAATATATGGTATGGAATTTTTAGATAGTGGAGTAGAAAGTTATGGTCCTTATAAGGGGAGATGCTCAGGAGCATAAATGTATCGTCTGTAAAGTGGGGTCCAGCAATTAGCAAAACTCAAATCGAGGATTTAGAAATCGTGAATCTTATTAGGGAAACTGAAAATGAATATGAATTTTTGAGTTTGAATCGGAGGAATGGTATTTTGTGAAAATAAGAAGTATGTATACCCGATAACGATGATTAAGCAAAGAGATTGTTAGGGAAGCCTAAGTGACAACCTAAGCTAGACATCTTAGTAGGAATACGCTGAAATAGTATTTAGCTGCTAAGGATGTAGAAACAAGTGGTTGAATGTTTGAATTACCAACAGTTCTAACTGTTGGGGATGTGTTTAAAGCTTATATTTTGGAGTTCATAGGAATATGAGATTGATGTATAGTTCCAACTGACTACAGGCATAACAATTGTTATCATAGTGACATCATTAAAATACTCTATAAGGCGTTGTATGACAAAAAGGGGTTGTTCACCCTTACATTGAAATGAAGAGTGCCTAAAATGATTAAAGGCTTGAATAAATTCAAGGTACTATAGCATGTGGAATGAATCTGTAATAGAAATTAAGTGGCTTATGAAAGATGAATGAATTGATGGATCAACATCGAGGTTATGGAATATAGTGAAATAGACATGAAGAGAAGTGAATTATAGAAGAAAGGATGAAGTATTTTTGTGAGTGCCACCTTAGTAAGGTGTGGTCAGATTTGGAGAAAAGATAAGTTAAGCTATTATGAATTGGTCTGTACGAAAATTATTATGAGTTAGTGTTATTGATAAAAGATGCATTATCAGCTTGTGAAGTGAAAATCTAAATTATAGTGAGAAATAGTTAAAATATTGTGATATCTGAATAAGAAATGGAAGGAGTGATTGATTCCATGAACTAAAGTCAAGTGGAAGAAATAATTCGAGTGATGAAGCTCAATAGGAACTGAAGAAGAATATGCGGAAACAATACCCCTATCTTTATGGTCAATTTGATAAGAATTTTGAGGACGAAATTCCTTTTAAGGAGGGGAGAATTGTAACATCCCATTATCCATGTTGAGGCTAAAATTGTAAATGTGAGAGATTCACTGAGAGATTAGAAATGTGTTTCATACTCATGCATTATGTGACATGCTCATGCATATAAATATTGAATCTTTTCACACATGAACATAATTGTACATGCACTCATTGACATTCTGGGTATATTGAATAGTAATGCGATATATTGAGAATTGTGGTTATGGTGAATGAGTAGAATGAAATGGAGTAGAAAGACTAGAAACAAAAATTTAAGTGTTGGATTTAGTGAAGGAAAATACGTTGGAGAATTTTACTGAGAATATATGGTATTAGATTTTTGGATAGTGGAGTAGAAAGTTATGGTCCTTATAAGGGGAGATGTTCAGAAGCATAGATGTATCGTCTGTAAAGACATATCGTCTGTGATGATGACATATCATCTGTGATGAATTCATATCCTCTGTAAAGATGTATCATTTGTAAAGACATATTGTCTGTGATGATATCATATCTTCTGTGATGATGTCATATCGTCTGTGAAGATGTATCATCTGTGAAGATGTATCATCTGTAAAGATGTATCGTCTGTAAAGACCTATCGTCTGTGATGATGTCATATCGTCTGTGAAGATGCATCGTCTGTAATGACGCCATATCATCTATGAAGATGTATTATCTGTAAAGATGTATCGTCTATAAAGACGTATTGTCTATGATGACGTCATATCGTCTATGAAAATGTATCGTCCGTGAAGATATGTCGTCTGTAAAGATGTATCGTCTGCAAAGATGAATCATCTGTGATGATGTCATATTGTAAGTGATGACGTCATATCATCTGTGAAGATGTATCGTCTGTAAAGATGTATCATCTATAGAGACCTATGGTCTGTGATGACGTCATATCGTCTTAAGTTGACTCTACTTTTTCTTAAGAGTTGCATCGTCTTAAGTTGACTTTGCTTCGTCTTAAGTTGACTTTGTTTTGTCTGCTCTTTGCTTCGTCTGCTCTTTGCTTCAACTGTTTTCTGCTTTGTTTGTCTTCAATGTCTTTATGAAAGATGTAGATATTGAAGTCCTCTTTTGAACCCTTCAAGAATGATCTCAATCCAATATCCCTAGATAAAGAGTTATGCCAATTGTAAAACAACTTCTGTGTACTATTCATAACCTTCTTCTTGTAGTAATTGTTCATTTTTCATCGTCTGGTCGAAATTTGATTCTCTAGACGATAGAATTTGTCTCCAAGGTCTTTATAAAAGTTGTAGATCTCGAAGTCTCCATTCAAACTGTCTAAGAATGACCTTGATCCTACATCTTTAGTGAAAATTATACCAATTGTCCCACAACAGGTGCAATATGAATTGAGGACAGAACCTTGTTTGATTCTTTCAGCCTTAACTTTGTTATCCGACCTCCAAATGAAGTGATTCTTAAACCATTGGATTCATAAGACATTGTTCTACCTCTACACAAAGATTGGTAGCATCCTGAATTGATTGAAAAAGATTGATTGAACGAAAGTGAGGGGATCAGTTGGAACAGTGAATTGGTGTTGTTTCACATAATATACTTCGGTATTTGAATTATATATGGATCTAAAGAATTCCAAATTGAATGATTTTGGTGTTAATGGGAACATAAGGCATAGGGGAACATGTTTCTAGAAGAAAGTGTTGAGAAATATAACTTCAGTATCGGGGTCAGAAAGAACATGCAAAGTTGACCTGAAATGATGTTTTATGGAAAAATCTGGAAGTCATTTTTTGGTTTTTAAATAACTTATCGGTTAAGTTACGTAATTGGATCTAGATAAAGATAATTAAGTAACTCAATAAATAATCTAAATCAATGGGTCGAAGTTCGGGTGCAAAATGGATCCCTATTAATGTGGATCAGACCCATATCGAACCTATAATGGGGAAGCTCGATATGGAAGCTATATATAAAGGTTAAGGTCTCCTATGGTTGCTTATATTATTCATAAGCATAAGAATTCTCTAACCCATTAAGAGAGCCCACGTTTTGAGAAAACTGTAGAAAGACGTTGATCGCGTTCCGATGAGCAGTTTCTGTGAAGACAGTGGTAAATTCGCGCTCGTTTCGGCTTCGGAAAGCTCGTTTGAAGTTATGGAACCGAAATTAGGTATTTTCTACATTTTTTCGTTTATTTCCCTTTTACGTTCGATCCAAGATACGTAACTAAAGTCCTATTACTTGTTACACAACTATCTAACCTAAAAGCATAATTGTAGTTGCATTCCAATAAATTTATTTTGATAAAAATTAAGTTGATACATGTAAGAAGATTTTCCTTATATTATATTTGTGCCCACAAGTATATAGATAAACATTTTTACATGTTCTCAACATTATTGGTAAGTGATTAATACAGTCGCTCAAAACGCTAAGTAAAATCCATTGTTAACAAATAATTTGGGAAGCGAATGCCTTTCTTCAATTGCCAAAGAAATTTCTTACACGAAGAAACTATGTGCTGAATCAATCATGGGTTGAGGGTGAGCAAATAATAGAAACTTGCACCTGCTTGCAAGGAACAATACAACAACAGCAAGATTTTTACCAATGGGAAAGGATAATGATCAAACTTATCTACAAAATGAGATAAAATCATGAAAAATTGGAAAGTAAGTCAAACATCATTAGCATCTTCCAACAGGGCGCAAGCGCAAAGATCTTAAGTTGAATGGTGAATAAATAAAATAATCCACAAGGACGTGTGCCATGTAGCATGGATCCGAAAGCTATCACTTTCAATACGTTACAAGATACAGGAGTATCTTCAGCAATTTCAACAGTGTAGAGCAAGAATTTGGATTTCCAAACAAGATCGATTAAGGTTATGGCCAAACCTAAGTACATTAAACTTTATTCTTTTGTTTAGCTATAGAGTTACAGCAGTTAACAAATATTTCTTACAAAGTCGTAAAGTATTTCATTTTTTCTTAGGACATGCTTCTCTTTGAAGTTTCTGTCATAACAAGCTTCGTTTACATGTCCAGAATGCATTCGAACAAACTTACTTTTTTTGGATATGGGTAATTTTCTGCTCTTCATTTCTCATGTCCATCATTTATGTGTTAACTAAAGAAGTCAGTTTCAACGTTTCTTCCTGATGCATTATAAGTTTGGGTTGAAATCATGTTTTCACGAAGATTTTGCTGTTAAAATCATGAGAATAACCTTTGGGTAAGTTAAAAACTTTACAACTTTGTGTTTTTTATTTCCCCCTTACAACACCAACCTGATGATAGTTTTTTCTGCAAAAGTATCGTGAGTTGTTTTCTCTGTATCAGAACAAACCTTAGTAGAAAGCTTGACAAAAACCAGACATGATACTAATATTTTCTCAGGTTAGGAGCTCAAATTGTAAGTATCCTGAGTTGTTTTCTCTGTATCAGAACAAACCTTAGTAGAAAGCTTGACAAAAACCAGACATGATACTAATATTTTCTC
>JAOQMQ010018610.1:0-10000 GCA_027563845.1 Erythroxylum subrotundum | reverse complement strand
AATGAACCCCAAATTAATGAAAATATGCCTTTCTTTATTTATTCACAAAGTCAGTACACTGTACTTTTGAACAAAACACGCTAAAGGTGATTGCCCTTAGGGCACTACTCTAACAAATTGGTTATGAATTTATTTCATAATAATTAGTGATTAGTTCTATGAGAATACTTAGAATACTCACTTTAGTTCATATTTGATTTTAGGCACAATTCGGAAGTGAAAGAGCTAAAGTGAGTTGAAAGCACAATATTTGAGTCGTCTTCTTGAGATTCACACTCACTTGTCTTCATGGAGCAAGAAGAAGAAGGATTAGAGCAAGAGGAGACAAGAAAATGCCAAAAGGAAGGAATAATAGCATATGTCATGGCTTAAGCTACATCTCACGACCATGATGAATAAGTCAAGGTCGTGAGAGGTGTGTCACACCCATGACACACCATGTCAGGCGTGACACTAGTTGCATGGGTCTGATAACCTATGTCGCACCCATGTAAGGTGTCACAAGGTCGTGAGACACCACTCACAGCTGTAAGACACTTATAACTCACCTGAACTCTACTTTTTAGTATAAAAACATCATATATTTTTTTTGACGATAGAGGCATGTTTTAGTCAGGTATAAGTTTGAAGAGCTGAAAGAGAGGTTCTAGGAGGATGAAGAGGGGCAAACCTCTCATCCTTTGGAGAACTATGGAGAGCTAAACATTTTGGCGCCAATTTGGAGGTGACATCGATGCCGATGATCCGGTTAAGCATTTCTCTCATTGTTTGTTGTTCTTTCTCTTAGAGATTGATTGTGTTATCTTATGTTTAATGTTTGGACATTATACGAGAATGATTGAATGCTCTATTTGATTATTTTTATGTAAGAATCCATTGCTAGAATTTCAATATAATCTGTAATTGTTATATTGAGATTTGTTTTCGTAATGCAGCTGTCCAATTAAATCTAGAGATCGTATTCTAGGTTATTCGATGAATAGGTTTAATTAACGAGCGTCTTTTAATTAAACACAACATAAGGAAAAACCTGAGTTAACAGAGCTTGTTGACAATCTACGATTAGTAGTTGTTAGGAGACGTATAAGAATAACAATTCAATGAAATATGTTTACTTAGGTGTAGGCTAAGATTAAACCAAAGAACCGAGTCCCTGATGATTTTATCACTTTCATCATGTTTTAATGTTTTCTTTAATTTGTTTTTTTTAATTTAGTTTCATTTATTTTCTTATTCAAAACCAAACCATCCCCAAACCTAAAGACCAATTATTTTCATAACAAAAGCTAACCGAACACTCTTGTGGGATCGACCTAGACTCACCACTATTATAGTTGTAGGTCTAGTTTATTTTGAGTAGTGTTAAGATGCACGCCGTTGTCAGGGAGTATGGTACTTTAGTTTTTGTTCTTGATTTTAATTGGCGTTTTGTACATATTTGTTTGCAATTTATTTCATCATCATCATCATCAGCCAGTCCGAAATCCCGCTAGGTCTGATAGTGCATAGCTTTACCCCTATATAGTAGAGAGGCTAGTTCCAGTAAACCCATATGCAAATAAGACAAGATATGAATGATGCATGTTACAGAGGGAAAAAGTAAAAACTAGCACGGTAAATTATGAAATAAAAAAATTATTTAACACTAAATATAGAAATAATAATAAAAATGCAAGGTAAACCTGATGGAATCTAGAGTCACAAGTGCCCGATAAGTTACACTGACCGACTCACCTCGTAATCTGCCTGCCACGAGTCCCATCTTCAAAAAACTACTCTACTGTAATGGCGAACTTTCAAAGGTTAATCCCTTACCCTTATCCGATCATGCCATACTCGTCTGTTTATAGCTACTACCTCATTAAGGTCCAACTCAGACAAATCTTTCTTAATCACTTCCCTCTAGGTCTTGTAAGGCCTCCCCCTTCTCCTCTTGTATTCACTAAGGGTTAAACTCTCGCAACTATGCACCGGGGCATCAAAGGGCCTCCTGCGTACATGCCCGAATCACCTAAATCTAGTCTCTCTCAACTTGTCGGCCACACTAGCCACCTGTAGTCTATCTCTCACCACATGGTTCCGAACCCTATCCATTTTGGTAAGAGTGTATGCATTTTGTTTGATGTAAAGTATCCAACTATGTGAGTGGATTCTTGAATTTGAGGCGACACTATTGTTAATGTAAGGAGAATTTAGGTCCACAATTTATTCTATGCAAATATGTACAGGAGATACAAATTAGATCTGAGGAATGTGTTACCAACACAGGAAGTTGAGATTGCAAATAAATTGAAATGTGTGGAGAAACTATTATGAATGAGTAGGCATTAAAACAAGTTAATGTGAAATCAGAGGAAATCGAATGAATTGAGAAAATCATTGGAAAAAAGGAGTCAAATGGGGAAATTGAAAATAACATGAGATAATATTACCTCATTGAAAAATTAGTTACTTAAGGAATTACAAGAAACTAATCACTGGCACATAGAGTTTTGGCAATATCTGTTTGAGTTAACAATGCCCCCGATAGTATCATGACATAAAAAATAAAGTGACCCAATTTTTGCTTAGATCAATTCGCGACTATGATCATAGATGATATATTGAATGTATTAAAAAAAATAAAGTTTCGAGGAATTACAACATCGATGTTAACGATATCGTTTGGATTTGGAGATTTTGTAGTATACAATCATGTTTCACACTTGAGATTAGGATGAAATCTAATGCAGCATAATAAAGTGAATTCATATGCATTGAGACAATTAAAATCTCATGAGTTGATTATTTGATACATGATTTGAAACTTGCTGCAATAGTAATTGTTTTGAGAGCTTGGAGACATTATATGTATAGTGAAACATTTCGAATCTACATGTAAATATACAGATCATTTAAGTTTGAGGTAATTATTAAGTTTGAAGGAACTGAATATAAGACCAAGACAATGGATAGAATTACTGAAAGATTATGATTGTGTAAATGAGTATTTCTCAGCAAAGCTAGTGTCGTATCTGATGTATTAAACCGAAAATTCAATAACGGTGTAACACCAATTCAAATATTGAGGTTACAAAACCCAGTGCAATAAAGAGCATAGAATGTCGAGTAGAATTTTGGGCAGACCAAAGTACTATTAGCTATTGAATTTAAGATCAGTTTCACACGAAAAGATTAGCAAAGCCCAAACTGAGGATTCAAAATTTATAAATCTTATTGAGAAATTGAAAATGAATTTGAAATTTGAGTTTGAATAGGAAAAATGATATTTTGTGATTGAAATAAGAAGTATGTGTACCCAATAAAGATGAAAGAGCAAAGAGATTATTAGAGAAAGCACTAATAACAACCTATGCTATACATCTTAGTAGGAATACGTCGAAATAGTGTTTGACAGCTAAGGATGTAGAAACAAGTGACTACATGTATGAGTTGTCAACAGTCTTAACTGTTTAAGATATGCTTAGAACTTATATTTTGGAGTTCATAGAAACATAAGGTCAATTTCTAGTTTATTTGACTTTAAGCATAATAATCATTATCACAGTGATATCATTAGAGTACTATACGAGGCATTATATGACAAAAAGAGTCATTCGCCCTTACATTGAATTGAATGAGGCCTAAAATAGTTGAAGACCAGAATAGATGGGAGATGTTGAGGATAAGTGAAATTGATACGTATTTGAAATTAAGTGATTCAAGAAAGATAAACGAGTTAGGTGGATTAACACCGAAGATATGGAATACAGTGAGATAAACCTAAGAGTTATGTGTATTAACACTGAAGAGATGTGAAATAATAAGCAAAAGATGAATTGTTTCTGAGAGTATCACCTTAGCAAGGTGAGCTCAGGTTGGAAAGAAAAGGGAGATAAGCTCGTATTAAATTGGTCCCTATGAAATTATTGTGAGAAAAGGACCATTGACTTATGAGTTAGTATTATCGATGAAAGATGTTTCAAATCCACATAGTGTTACATGAATATATTTAGGAAATATTGTTATGATTCGATATATTTGTTATTGATACTAGAAGTGAATTTATGAGTGATTTGATATATGTATAATGAAAAATAGTTAAGATAGTGTGATATCTGAATAAGTAATTGAAGGATTGATTGATTCCATGAACTAGAGTCAACTGGAAGAAATAATTCGAGTGATGAAGTTGAATGGGAAATGGAGGAGCACATGAGGAAACATAACCCTGCCTCTTTGAACAAACAGATAAGAATTTCGAGGACGAAATTTATTAAAGGGGGAGAAATGTAACATCTCGTTCCCATACAAAGGGTTAGAGCTCCAGATTTCGGTAATTGAGAAAATAGTAATGAGAGAGTATAAGGAATTGCATTTCATGCTCATGCATATTATTAGCATACACACATGTGAATTTTGTTATTGCACTTATTAAAATGACTGTATATGCATTTATTGACAATTGTCGGGTATAATTGTTTATAAACGTGATTATATTGAGAATTGTGGGTTTTATATGTTGAAACTAATTAATTTAGAGAGTGTATTTAGTAATTTAGAATTTTTTGTGAATTTAAGGAGAATTTTCTGAAATTATGGGTATTATTGGACTAGGAAAAATGTCATGTGGTGAGTTAATTGATGGATGGTAATAGAAATAAGAGTCAAATAATAATTGTGTTTTCGATGTTTATGAAATGATGTAACACTAGAAGATGAAGAAAGTCCTGAAAAAGAAGAATAAGACAAAGTCAAAACAATTAGTTTGGTCTTTCAAGTTAAAAGGAACATGGGTTTAAAACTTGGACACTTGTCCAATTTCTAAGGCTTTAACTAGGCTCTCCTTTAACTAGTTCAATCATCTCCAATTTTTTTGCTACAATTGTCTCCAAATTTTCAATATCATTTTCTCACAAATACTAAAGTCATCTCTAAAATTCTTCAGAACTCACCAAAATTGCAACGTTGATTTTTCTGGACCGAGAGAGGACATTAGCGAGAGAAAGACTTTACAAGAAGCATAATTCTTGTACTTTTGGGAAGAAAAAATGGCTCAAATATTGGTCAACTGAGACTAAAGGATTGGATAGAAATTTTTGTGTAATTCCTTTTTCTTGTAGTGTGTTTTGTATTAGGTTTTGGATGATGTACATATTTGGATGGTTTTGTAAAGCTACAATGTACATATTCAGTTTTTTTATGAAATGAAAGGAGGAATTCAGTTGGTTTTTAAATGTTGTGTCTTTTCTTTATGATACCTTATAAGAGATTATAAATGATGATGCCATGACTAAGTGATTGTAGTGACTGCTCTAACATCCCATTATTATAGGGTATGTACTGGAATGTCCTTAGGGTGTTCCAGTATATACTCTATGACAGTGGGGTGCTACATTTGTCCCTAGCTTCTACCTCTCTGCTGTGTTTCTCTCTTCTTCACCGACTCACTCTGTTTCTCTCTTCTTCCTCTCTATCTATCTGTGTCTCTGGTGTTAAATGAAGAGTGAATGAAAGATGTTCTTTTCGCCGTCACCCTCTCCTTCTATTTGTAGTATGCTCCTAGGTCTAGGGTTTCATGTCCTCAACCTTTGTAGCTACCACGTAATAACTAAAACATTATGGGAAAATGAAGGAAATGAAGGGGGTGTGTAAGTCACGACCATGACTTACACATGTACGGTCGTGCATGTAAGTGTGACTTACATGTAGTTCATGCCACATTCGCAAAATAACCTGATTAAGATTCATGCAACTTCCACACAAATTTCACTCATTCCATCCCACATTTAGATCAAAACACAAGGATTTATAAGCAAAATCAGGATATGAAAGCAATTAAAGCAATAGAAACTAGACACAACATTATCCTTAATAGGTATTAGTATTTTTTGAGCTTAAGTGTAGCATTAGATGTTTGAAGGCGTGGTATAATTTTAACTTGAGACATGATGTTCTTCTTATTGAGTGATGGTATTCCCATTTAATAATGAATCTATGATTTTTGTTGTTATCAATTGTGGTGTTTTTTGGTACATGTGTGATACTAGATATATGAAGATCTATTATAGTTTTAACTGAGGCAATGTATCTTAATATCAAAGTGATGGTATCCTCATTTTAAGGTTAACATGTCACTTTTATGTTACAGATGATGGTTTTTTTTAGCATAAGCATGATATTGAATACATGAAGATTTGATATAGTTGTAGTTGAGCCATGCTATTCCTCTTATTGAGCAATGGTATTTCTATTCAATTATGAATTTGTGACTTATCTACTATTTGTGTTGATTTTTTAAAATACAGTTATGGTATTGAATATATCAATCTCTGACATAGTTTCAATAGGGGCATGATAAAACCAAATTGATCATATTCTCATTTTAAGACGAAACTGTTCTTGTATAGTTTTAATCAAGGCATAGTATTTTAATGTTAAAGTGGTGATATTATCATTTAAAGGTGAGCAATGTGAAATTTGTTATTAGTGTTGATTTTTTTTTAACATAATTGTGGTATTGGATGTAAGAATGTCCAGTATAGTTTTTATTGTGTCAATGTCTTCTTCCTACTATAGAAACGATATTCTCATAACCTTTACAAATTGTCAATAAAGATTTCTAACATTCCTATAAACCTATTCATCACAAACTATGTACCCAAACCCAGTCTTTAAGTTAAAGGTAACCCAAGCCAATGCTTCGTCTTTATCTTCTGTCATTGTAGACCCGAGTGTTTACCATCTAATAGGAACAATGGCACGTCTATTTAAGGTTAATACCAAAGAAAGTAAAAATAAATTACATTTGTTCAAAAAAAAAAGGTCTATGTTATTTTGGAATCTAATTATCTAAATTATCTAAAATATCAAATTCTTGACTTTTTCAAATTGTTCTCAAAACAGTAATATTATTAACACGAATAAGTTTTTAATATATATATATTAAATTACACCAATAAACTTCAAAAGTAAAAGGTGAAATGAAGGATATGAGCAACAAGTAGAAGTAGAAGAAACATTGTAATATTACAATTATGTCCTTGCCAATTTTAATTATAATACAGCTAAAGTTATTTAGATATCAAAAAATTTACCCGAGTTAGTTAAATATATATGGTTGGTTACTTAGTCTTTCCTTATTATGAATTACCAGACATTTTAATCTTAATGTCGACATAAACAACTAGGCCTGCAAAGTCGACATTATTGTGATTTTATGCATGTAAGAGAACTTTGTTTTCTTCTTATCATTTGTCCTTAAATCCCGGCCATTTTTAACTACACATGGCTTGGATGTCATAAACAATTAATTACTTCCCACTTTTCATCTCGGAAGGCAATCGTTAACATCAATGGGTGCGCCAGGTGACAGCAGCCTGAGAGGTAGAAAGAAATCGTCAAGAGGACACCATCGTTTCGTGGGGGTACGACAAAGACCTTCCGGTACATGGGTGGCGGAGATTAAGGACTCTCTACAGAAGGTTAGGCTTTGGCTTGGAACTTTCGATACTGCCGAGGACGCTGCAAGAGCATACGATGATGCTGCTCGAGCATTGCGAGGTGCTAATGCTCGCACCAACTTTGAATTGCAACAGTTTGCAAATAATTATGGTGGTCGCGGCGGTGATTTTGACAACATTCGGCCTTTCTCGTTCGAGGAATTTTGCGGGACTGGGACTGATGCCGATGGAATTCTCGGTGCTCTCAAGGCCAAACTGCTTGATGGCAAGGGAAGGGACTGAGAGGACTTGCTATTGGTGCTAATCGTCCATCATCGAGTGAGAAGCCTAATAATAAAACTGTTGCAAATTCCTCCCACAACTTCAATAATAAGGAAACTGCATTCAATACTACTACTGCTGCTACTTGTACTACTGCTAATGCTAATGTTGTTTCTCCTGTGGTTGGGACACTGAGACCTCTCCAAGGTCCTGGTACTTCGGAGTCGGCTAACAAACATGATCTTGTCAAATTAGATCCCTATGACGGTGACATGGCAGAAGCTTATGAAATTGCATCTGAGTGGCCTCAACCTTGGCAAATTGCGTCTACGACTAACAAGGCAAGGTCTAGTGAAACAGGGTATGGAGTTACATGGCCAACACAAATGAATCATGTTCCTGAGAATACTTTCTTGAACGCAAGTGCTACACCTTCTATGCCCACTTGGCAGCTTCGTGCAGGGAAGACAGAACCTACTATCGATCCATTTTCTTTCGCAAATAATTCATACAACACAGAGCTGCAGCCGACGGACATAACTGCAAGGATGAATGCGATGCCAATATCTCAAATTGATGGATCAGCAAATGGAATTTGGTCAGTTGAGCAACAGTTTATACACTGTGACAGCAACGGTAGGCCTGGAGCTATTGTCTCATGGGATCCTCTCCTCTATGTATCCTCGTTGCTAGGGTGACAGGTTTCGCTGATCAGTCGATCAGCTATAGCCACCTTGTTTACACCAATTATTGGTTTTGGTTATAGTTAAATGAACAAAACAAAGTTCAACAGCTAGTCAATGATTTTTTTAATTTCAGTTCATCTAGAAATCCGACTTAATTTGGTGGTTAAGTTTGGTTTTGTGCTTCCTGGAGTTCTTAGTTTACGAGTACCCTGCCAGTTTAAATATGTTATGTAGTTACTGTTAAGCATTCTCGTGGTTGGAGGGAATCCCCTGCCCTTTCCAAATGTTACGTTTTCTCTAATCTAGCTTTCAGACAGGAATCAGAAAATCATTTCCACCATTCTAGGAGTCCTTCTCCACGATTACGCCATTTGAGCACCATGGACAAGAAAAATAGACATGATTTTCCTTTACTTGACCAAAAACAATCAAATGTTGATCTTAGAGAATCCAAAATTCCGAACGCATAACTACTGAAGTTTTGTTTTCCTTCTCATACCCAGACTGTGGATTTAGCAAGCGTGGCAAAATATCAGCCAATCAGATGATGTATGTCACCGGACTTGAAAATGTCTAGATTTAATTATTTAAAGCAGAAAATAAGAAAAGTTAATTATATTTCAAATTCAGAATCTTATCCAATTCTATAATATTACTAAAAATAAAAATATCAATTAAATATAAACATTTAAAATATCACAAATATTATCTTATTATTAACCACGTTCTTAATTTTAGTGGCATGAAACGTTACACAAATTAAATTCATTCACTTTTACTGTGTATGTGGATTTTATTAAATAATATATATATAAATAAAAATAATTTTAAACAAAAATATACAAAAACTATTCTTTATTTTTCCGCTCTACAAATTTCCAAAGATATTATCACTTCCTAACATAATATCCCTTTTGCACAGTAGAAAATCATTCTTCATTTTCACCAATAACCTAATATAAGACTATAAGTAAGCGGAACTATCATTTTGTAATAGCATAGGGATAAATAAACAAAGGTCAATCCTATATATGAAAAAAAAAAGGTAACTACTAAATGGAACCCTCCTATTATTATCTAATCAATAACAAAAGATTTATTAGATTAAAATTTAAACTAACCTACATTAAAGAGATTGAAAATCACAAAAATCAATCAATAAGCAATAAAAAATAAGACAATAATCACATCTAGAATAGAATTTTTAACTGGCAAATTTTTCTAGTGTAATAAACCATCACCTTTTGGCATATAGTCGCATATTCATCAATTGATTAACCAATATATCTATTAAATCAACACACTAAGAGTGCAATAAGTTCTTTGAAACCTCATAACATGTTGTCATATTACTAGAAGGATTGCGTAGTTCTATATGTAATTTAATATTCAGTCAATCTAATATTTGTGCCTAATTAAATTTGCATGTAAGTTTTATTGACAATGCCTACATGCAATTTAATATTAGGTCTTGGTCGGGTCGGTCGCGTTGGGCTTGGACTCGGTCACAACGACCCATGGGTCGATCGGTCCGCTCATCAAAGGTGTCAAGCCCAAGCCCGATTCATGCTCACCATAGCCCATTAGCAGGAGAAAACCTTCCATGCAGAA
>JAOQMQ010018506.1:0-10004 GCA_027563845.1 Erythroxylum subrotundum | reverse complement strand
ATCTAGTAAATTTAAAAAGTACCTTGACGTTATTAAAACTATTAAAACTCAAACTAACAAAATTCTAATTAGGACCCGCTATTGCCATTATGTCATTCTAGCTAGCAATGATAAAAATCTATTGCCTCATTTAGGGACAAAATCCTAAATCCCAATTCAGTAGGTTGGACCGTCGATTTCATGAATTATCCTTAAAGTGGATGCCTTAGAGGTTACTAATCTTCTCTCCTCTTTCAGTACTGTGCTTTCTCTAAATTTTGTTTTGTTGACAGGCATTCGGACGCTGTTCTAACAAGATTGAGAGATCATAATTTAGCACGTGCTACGCGAAGGAAACCAATGTGCAAACTACCTAGTTGCTCTTGTTGCCCTTACTAACCCAGGGTTGCATTACCTACAGGAGCCACCGATGTCGATCGTGGAGCTCCTCCACCGAGATCAACACGGAGCTATGTACTGCAGATCGCTGCGTTAGCTTCCCTTTTATGTTTTTTGTTTTGGGCCTTTGTAAAAAAAAAAGGAAAATAAATTAGATATAGGAACTGAGTATCAAATGTGAAAGCCATTCAATATTGTAAGTAATTAAGATAAATAAACAAGGAGAACTGAGAAGAGACAAGGAAAAGGGCACTCGAACTATATGGGCATTGTTATTGGAGTGATAAGTCTCAGAGGAGGAATAGGGATGATGCCATACATATGACATCGGAAGTTAGACAATGATAAAACAAACTCACGCAAGGGATAAAAGACAGGCCTGTAAACTTTAAAATAATAGGAGCCTGTTAGGTAATAGAAGTCACTTAAATGACAGGAGCCTGTTAGAAGATAAGAGCCAGAAAGTGTGTGTTAAAATTAAAAGGAACCTATTGCAAGTTAAAAACTGAAGAAGCCTATTATAAAAATGAAGAAACCTCTTACTAAAATGAACGCATACACAATATAATGCGGAAATATAAAAGTTAAAGATAGAGATGAATGATGTAGTCGATTTATACTGATTCTACTTATAACATAAGCTTACATCTAGTCCCCAATTATCCAACTTAAGTACTTCACTAAAATCTCAAGTACTAAATTTGACGAGCCTCTTCAAGCTCACAACTCACAAGTACATATTTTTCAAGGTTTTTCAACCTTCTAAACTAGTAGTATTTAGCTAGCATCTACAAGCTCTCAACAACTGGAGTTTGCTCGATATGAGCTTAAATGATTTTTCTCAAGAAGAAATTTCACTTTCTAAAACAAAAGAGATTTGATAATGATATCACTTTCAAGAGTATTAATGTTGATGATGTAATTCAAGAGTCTGATATGTTTTTGCAAAAATAGTGACTCTTCCTTAAAGAGATATCTTCTTCAACTAACTGTTGTTTCTCTTATATCTTGAATTGACTTTGAATCTTCAATACCATATTTGATAAAATCTTCTAGTATCCAAATGTTAAGAATTGTGATTTGTAAGATCTTTCAAGATATCGTGGAATCATTTCTAATAAATCAGGTAAGTTCATAAAGAAAGTTTCTGCAAGAAAGGAAATATTTATCATATGATTTTATTTCCTTTGAAGAATCAACTCGTTAGCAATAGGAAGAAATAAATCCAATTTAAAAGGTCATCATCAAACTCATTAAGCTTTAAGCTAATAGACAACTAAAGCAATGGTTGGTGATGAAACTCTAAATAAATGAGATAAACTAGGCTTTGAATTGATTAGGTTGTTAGCGATGTTTATAACCAACTATATTACGAGGGTAATAATTAGTTTAATAGTTAATTTTACAAACCATTTTAATGTTATATTACATATTTTAACTTATTAAGTTGTTGAATTTAATTTTTGACTAAAATTATCTAATAATAAAAATATGTGGAGATTAAAGGATATAAGAACTATGATAAATATGACTAAGATGATAAATAGTTCACACTTGTAAATGAAATGGAGCCACTCAAATGTGTTTATTTGTAAAGGATGATTTATGCTAAAGCTTATTCTAGTAAGGATAAAAATGATTTTCATGTAATAATGATCGTGTATTATAAGAGTATTCTTGATAAAAGTCATTATGAAGTTATTAGAAACTTTAAGAAATTTTTTTAGAACATTAGTGAATAAGAGAAAGTGATCAAAAATGTTTATTAAAAGAAATGATTTATTATTTCTCAATTACTTTTCTCATAAGTTTGTATAAATCATCTAAATTGATAATTTTTTAATAATGCTAGAGTTTTAGAGATAAATAAAACATTAGACGGTTATACTGACTTATTTACATCTCGATAAATAATTTACATATTTTTAGGGGTCTTTATAGTAACCAATTACCATAAACAGGGATGACAATGGGCTGGCTCATAGGCTCAGATCATAAATTATATCTTTTTTTAATACTTTTAATTACAACGTCATTCAATATCGTGATTAGTCAAGAGAAAAAAAAAGTAATCAAAGTAATCCTTTTTAAATTTAGTTCTTTTATATTATAAGTACTTATCTTATTTATTTTTATTTATAGATAGTAATTACTTGTGCAAATACAATATGTAGAGTAATTGAACCAATGCACATTATTGTAGTTAAGAGAAAGGATTAAAGTTCATAACATTGTTTACTTAATATTTAGTTGACTGATGCAAATAAAAGGGGAACAATAGTCAACAATGTAACGATCATACCATTCTTTACTTAATATTTAATTGACTGATGCAAATAATAGAGGAACAACAGTCAATAATGTATATAAATAAATTATGTAAAATCAATCTAGTTGAAAAATATAATGAATATTTGTTAAATATTGTATATATTTTTGTCTTTATATAACATCATTCGTTATGAAAGAGATGATAGCTAGTTTTCCTAATAAAGAAATGATTATACTGATACCACTAATTAATTTTACTCCTATGTAAGCTATTATCTATCCAAATATCTTTTATTGAAAATTCCAATCTTAATTCAAACTATAATTGTTATAATCATTTTATATTTTCATTTAAGGAGATGTAAAATTCAAATGACATATTCTTATGACATGATTTATTTTCTTAAGATTTCATATATAATCTCGTGCTTTTGGCTTTCTAACATATACATTTTGTTCATAAATTGGCTATTGCATAAAATAACTTTAGTTAAGCTATTTTTCTTTAAGAAAATTATAATATTTGATATTTTATGAACACAAATAAGTTCATGAGAGAACTTTATAATTGTGTCTTGTTTTACTATTTATCTAGTTCTTGTCAATGTAATGCTTTTTTATTTCTTTAGAATGGTTTTTAGAATGTTTTGCTTTTATAGTTGACTGTTATAGTCTTTTTAACTCAATGGTTAAAATTTCAACGTTAAACAATTCAAGAATACCAAAGTATGAGGATTTACTTATGTGAGAATGCAATACCATTTTAAGGGATTTGTTAAACCACTTTGCATACATTGATGTAGTTAAAGTTGAATTTCATGATGTTATGATTGTGAGTTATGTAAGTGATAGGAGAGTTAATTATTTCTCAAAGGGTAAAGGGCACAAATTTTTTGTAAGGCCCCAAAATATACCCTAGTTGAAATGATACATGTTTATGAAAGTACATGTGTGAGGGAGTTAGAATTTTGCTATGATTAGAATATGAAAGACTTATGACTTGAATTTTTGATCAAGTAAATTATGGTGAGTAAATTGGAATTAATTAATACCCTTAGAGGATTAAGGTAATTAAATGTATATTTCGACTAGGAAAAGTATCAAGTACCAAGTAAAGTTAGTATATGAAAATTAGTATAACTACACCTATACTTTAAATGACATTTGGCACCATTGGATGATTGATATGTGGACTAGTTTTATAGGTGACTAGTGGCAACATTTTAATTAGGCAAATGGCATTACATGCATTAAGACATGTGGCTTGATAAATTAAGGACACCTAGCAAAGCAATAGCTGAAGCACTCCAGCTCATTTCAGTAGCCTACTCCCTCACTTTGGCTTCTTTCAACCGAAACTACTCGCCCTCTCAACTTTTGGAAATTTTGCTTGGTTTGGATCTTTATGTGTGCTCATTGATTGGAAGGGCTGGTTCAGCTGGTTCTTTGAAGTAGGAATTTGAAGTTAAAGAGGTAAGGGATTTCTATACTTGATAACATGTGTTTTTTGATGTTTGATATGGATCAATTGTGTACTGAAATGGGGTTTGATACATGCTGGAAACTGGTTCGAATGAGTAGTTTTACTGGACAAGTTTCAGTATTTTAGCCATATCTTGCTCTGTAGGTATCCAAATTGGATGAATTTAACTTCTTATTAAACTAGAAACTTATATATACAACTTTCATGTAGACGTCAAATTTTATTTCTGTCATTAAGTGTGTCATCTGTCACTATTTGTGAACAGTCTGTAGTCATTTGGGGATAATTTTTAAAATACTAAACCAAATTTCATAACATTGGTGCCAGTAGAAACTTAAGACATAAAGGAATAAATTTGTAGAAGAATGTTTAGCCTAAATTATTCATTTTCATTGTCAAAATAACCGTGTAACATTGACCCGAAAGTTTGTTTTGTGGAAAAGCAGGAAGAAATGAAGTATTTTCACTGAACTTGCTTTCATATTTCGATTATAACTTGCACTGTGGATCTCCAAATGAGTTGGTTCTTAATTCAGATTAAACTGGAGACATATTTCTACAACTTTCTTGAAGAAGTTGAATTTTAAGTCTGTCTCTAAGATTTTCAAAATTTGGCATGAAATTGAGTCTTGGCTTAGGTTGTAGCACTACCAGGAAGAAATCATATCTTGTGGTTTTTGAATAAACTGTATTTATGTAGACCGCATTAGACTGAGGTGTCTTTACCAAAGTTGAAGCTTATTATCTTAGCTTTAAATTGGTATAAAGTTTGTAATTTTTGGATATTGGAATTGAGAGTTATGAGGTGTACAACTTGGAGGCATGATCATGCATTAGTCAAAATGTCAAATGTACACAGTCTGTGGTATTTTGAGCATAACTCATTTAATACTAAACCACATTGGATGAAATTGGTATCATTGGAAACCTAAGACGAAGAGAGAAAACTTTCTAGAAGGAAGTATTACCTAATTACCTCACCTTCCTGATGAGAATAATTGAGCAAAGTGGACCCGAAGGTAGATTGTGAAATAAATCTGGATTGAGAGATTGAGTATGATTTCACATGACCGATAATGTGATAAGATTAAGGATAAGAAACTCGAATTTTTGACATGAACATGCATCATACATGTTCAGTATACATGAATGTGCATAATTGAATTCATAATTGTGCACAATAGTAATATATGTTTATATTGAATGTTTTAGAGGAACCCTTAGAGCGACCTATTCCAGATATTGCCAGGACTTCGAGACAATAAGCAACAGGGAGCTTTTGTAAGTAATTTAAATGGTAACTTTTGTGAATAACCTAAGATGGTCTCACCTTGATTTGTTTTGTTTATTACTGAATTGAATTTGATATTGATGAATGTGTATTGATTTGTGTACTGATTTCGGACATGAAAGTCCGAGGTATTGATTGATGAATGTGATATTGAAGTGCTACTTACTTTACTTTGTTCTGCTTGTTGAATTTGATTTATTATGATTGTGTTCTGAATTCTGGACAATGATTGTCTGAGGCGTTCGAAGCATGTTTATATCATGGGAAGTGCTACTTGCATGTGAATATGATTGACTACTTGCTTTGCAAATGAAATGTCTGAAATGATCTTGTTTTGTTTTAAAACTGTTGAGTCCTAGTTGTGGGTAAATAGGGATGCCTAAAAGGGTCTGCAGCTGCTTCTGTGACACTTCGGTGTCTGACACTTTGGTGTTTTCAGTTGCTGATACTTCGGTGTCTTCTGTTATTGACACTTCGGTGTCTTCTGTTATTGACACGTAAGTCTCTTCTGTGATATGATACCAATTATGGTATCTTCTGTATAAGTCCCATTATCCACTTCGGTGTCTTCTGTTATTGACACGTAACTATATAATATTTTATTTTACACCAGAGAGAAAAAATAAAATTTTATTGAAAGAATATTCTTATTTCTGTACAAATAGTTTTTTTTCTACATATCACCTCCATATAAAAAGTTCTTTGTAGTTATCTACTAAGTGCATGACTCGATCATGGTAGAGACTTATGTCCTCTACTTAGAGGTGCTGTTGCACTTAAAACACGGTAGTAAAAAAAAAGAAGAAACTGAAGTTTTGTATAAGCATGCGTGAGATATAAAAAATGATGAATCCAACTGCTCTATGCAAGAAAGCAACAAGAAACAATTTTATATGGTACTATTAGCAAGCCAAGGCTGACTATACCAACCTCTTATTGTGACTATACACTACAAAAAAAGTATAGATTATGCGACGTTTGAGTGGAAAACGTCGCATAAAAGTGTCACCTTTCCTAATGTTTAAAAAACGTCAGGAAAAGTGAGAGTATTTGGCGACGTTGTGATCAGACGACGCGGAATTGGAGAAGTAATTGAGACGTTTTATTATTAAAACGTGACCAAATAATTATCACGACGTTGTTATGAGGTAAACGTCATGGAAGTGTTGGGAAAAAAATTAAAACTCAATTTCTTCAATCTTGCGCGCCTCCCGTATACTCCTACTCTCTACACTCTCTCGTCCACAGACCACCTGAAAAATCATTTTCTCAACGTCGCCGCCCCACCCGTCGTCAACAGCTTCAATTCTCTTTGCCTTTTCCTTCAACGTTTGGGTATATATATATCTAGCTCTTTCCCTTTTCCTTCAACGGTGCACGACAAATCTCCCTCTCAAAATCAGGCGTCCTCTGCGCTCACGGCTGGATTCCTAAGGTACATCCCAATGCCCATGCATTCTCTTATTCGTATATAATTTGCAAAATTTCGAACCTCTCTCTGGTGGGTCTACGTTTTTTGAATCAAAATTAACAAAATAAATTTGTCTTCCAAGGATTTGGTAGGCCAATTCTGAAAAGTAATAAACTTTTTTCCATATATATAGTTTATCCATTTTTATGCCTTATTTGTTCCATAGATGGAGCACCGAGTTGAGCATTAATATTTTTTATTTTCTATTTTAATTTTCAAATTTAGTATAAATCTTGTCTTAATTCGTTGATTAAACCAAATTTCAATTATTTCATGTGTAGGCTTGAATTGGTTGAACATTTACAGAGGAGAGTCATAGGGTAAGCACTTGGTATTTCTACTGTTATGTTTAAAATTATATGTAATGGATCTCCTATTTTGAGTTAATCATGCTCACATTTGTCACTGAATTTATACCTATATTAAAAGGAAAAGAAGCTTCTTTGTACAGAGGTACAAACATGGGTTGATCAGTAAAAATAACATTCTTTATCTTCCTCTTTTTTCCCCAAATTTCATTATTCTTCTCTTCAATATCTCTCTTCAATCTCAAATAGTCTTATAGACCTCCTTAAATGTTAAAGGTATTACATTAATAGGTTTATTGTTCATATTGAAAGAATACCTATTTGTAAACTCATCTTTTTAGACTTTCTATCAAACTCTTAAGATCTCTCTAAAAGAACATAGCCGCCATAAATAGGTTCCACATCACATAACACCTCCTCACAATAATTTCTAATTACGAGCAAAAAAAACATTATTTTATTGACCTTCACCTTACTATATTCATTTAGTATTTAAATCTTGTATGGATGTAGATGCTTCATAATATGTAAGTTTAATTTCTCTATAAAAGTAGCATTGGTGACTTCTGTGCAATTTCATCCATTAATATTTAGTATACATACCTTTATGAATATGATATTTATTATGGAATATATTTTTCCTCTATGTCTCTAGCTAATCTTCTTTGATTTGAAGACTTGATGCCTTCTTAGTAACAAGCATCTCACACTTAATAACATACTTAAAACCCTCATCACTAGACTTTTTAGGTGGTTATATAGCTTCCTTTTCCTTTGACTCACTTGCTTCTCCCACTTCTCCATCATCCTTTATGATTATAATTCCTCTCCTAGTCCTAAGCTTATCCCCTTCATCCTTAAAAGCTAAATCAATGTCATTAGCACTAAGTTCATTATTATTATCTTTAATAAGTTTTCTTAGAGGTATTGGATTGCGTATAGTAGGCCTTCTCTCGTTAGGAATTCAATGATGTTGTACCCTTTACAATTTTACAAGTTGATAGGATCTCCTCAGTAATATGACGTTCATCTTAAGGATTACGTTCCTATTCTCAAATTGTTTTTTTTTTTAATTTACCTATTATCAAATTGTTGTGGCATAGCTTATCTAACTTGTGAGTTATTTTTCTTCCCTTTTGGTGTTATAACTCCTTTAATATATATATTTGAAAGTTTTAAGAAAAGTTACTAAAAAATTTATTTTCACACCCCCTCATATGTTGACTATCAAAGATGACAAACTACTTGTGTTTCACTCCCTCACAGGTTCTTTAAATAAATAAACAAACTCATCTAAGAATTTAACCTTATAAAGTCAAAAAATATAAGAATTATTGATTAAAAAGAAAAATAATTTAAGGATTAAGCAAGCATACGTAAACTGAATAAAACAAGAAAGGCTAATGAGAATTCCACATTGCATTTAGCAGCAATTTTTTGAGGTAATTGTTCCTTCACACCTTCTTTCATCTTTTTTTTTTCATGAACACATTTTCCTTCACACCTTCTATATAAATTTTGTTTTTTGATTAAAATTTTAAAAGCAAGAATATGATATAATAGAATAAAAAATAATAAAAGTTGGATTCATAATAATGAAGATGATCTGACCTAAAAATGAGTGGTTTAATACAAGAAGCTTGTTAACGAGTGAACTTCACTTTGTATACTTTGATATAATTGTACACCACATTTTCGTTTGTTCATATTTATACTTGTTTATTATTGTATGCAGTGGCAATATAATTGTTGCTATATTTTGTTATTTGTCTATCCATTAGTAGTTTCCTTCTTGAGATGAAAACATTTGGTAATGTTTGTTTCATTGCTGTAGCTCATCATCAGTTGGTGTTTTTGCAGAACTAAAGACTGACCCTCTTAAGGATTGCAGAGGAATATTTTTGAAGTAAATTGAGTGCTGTCACAGATTTCAACACAGAAGTAGTGGATCTGGTATGAAAATTATGCATTTTATCTTATGCAATTCCAAAGATTTGCACTCTTCTCTTGTGTTGCAAAATGCCTTGTTTTGTTGTAGTAACTTTTCTTTTTCTGTGAATACTATTTACATTTTTGTACTTGATTTTGAGGAGTCCTTAGGATTGTAACTCATGACTTAAGGATACTGTAACATCCCGTTTCCCTACTAAGGGTTAGAACCCTAAAATTTGGTACATGGGAGCTCAAGCGAGATTAAGAAAATTGCATTTCATGCTCATGCATCATATCGGGATACACATTTATGAATTTGATTATTGCACACATCAAATCATTGTTCATGCACTCAATTGATATTTTTCGGGCATAAATAATTGTTTTAATGCGAAAATGATGCGAATTATGGTTTTATGTCTTAAAAATTGGTTGAGAATGTATAAGTAGTGAATTAGAATTTTTGGAGAAAATTTGAAAATTTTCTGAAATTTAGGGTATTTTGGACCAGGAAAAAAAATTGCTAAGTGGCAGAACAATTGGTGAATAGTTGTAGATTTAGGAGTCGAATGGCAATGGAAGTTTTTATAAATGACATTATGATTTAATGACTTGTGTCATTGAAAATTGGGGGCTAATTGGAGTAGAAATTGGAAATAAATGGACTAGTTTATTAAGAAAACTCAAGAGAGACCATGAGAAAATGACATGTGGCAAGTGACATGTGTGTCACTTGCCACACCACATGTCATAACCCATGTTATTATTGTTAAAAGACCAAGTCAATTCTTACTTTTGTGTTGCTTTTCTCCTCATTTTCGTGACTTCTCCATGCTCTCCAAGCTTCTTCATCTTCTTCATCGATTTCTT
>JAOQMQ010018436.1:0-10007 GCA_027563845.1 Erythroxylum subrotundum | reverse complement strand
TGCTAGCACAATTTACTTAATTTAATCTAATCATGCTTAATTAGCTTAATCATGCTTAATTAACATAAAAAAAAATTTCGGCGCTAACAAGTTTTGCCTCATGTGCTAAATGCACAGGTAGATGCTCTATATAGTCAAAGAAGCTTGGAGGAAAAATCCCTTTTAACTTGCACAAAATTACTGGAATTTCCCTTTTTAGTTTTTCCATTTCAGCTAACTTGATTTCAGATGATATTAAACTTTTGAAAAACAAACTTAATTCGGTTATTACTTCTCAAACCTTATTCGGTAGCAACTCCCGAAATGCAATTGGAATTAGCCTTTACATAAACACATGACAATCATGACTTTTCATGCCAAATAATTTGTACTTCCTTATACCCACACATCTTGCCAAGTTTGAAACATAAACATCAGGAAACTTTAGACTTTTCAACCATTCACACAATATTTCCTTTTGGTTTTTGTCCAAAGTATAACATGCTTTCGAATATTTACCGGTGCAAACATCTTTACATAACTCATTCCTTCTACAAAAAAGTTGTAAATCAGCTCGTGATTTTGCATTGTCTTTTGTCCTCCCTTTAATGTTCACTATGGTATTGAACAAATTGTCAAAAATATTTTTTTCAATATGCATCACATTTAGATTATGACATATCAAATTAGTTTTCCAATATGGCAAATCCCAAAAGATGCTTCGTTTTCTCCAACCAAAGTTTTTACTAATACATGTATTAACTTCATCAACATCAAATTCTGTAACTTTCAGCAAGCCTAATTCCTCAACCTCCTGCAAAATCTCTTCACCAGCTTTGTGAGGGGGAGGAGGTGTTTTTACCATCTTATTCTTAATGAACTTTTGTTTATTGCGTCTAAATGGATGATCTGGAAGAAGAAATTTCCTGTGATTGTCAAACCAATATGTTTTGCCCCCGTTTGGAAGATAAAACGTATTAGAATCATTGCTACAATAAGGACAAGCCAATTTTCATGTTGTGCTCCATCCAGATAGCATGACATATGCCAGAAAATCACTAATGGTCTACATCAAAGCCACTCTCAATACAAAATTCTGTTTAGGAGGCACATCATATTCCCAAAGATGCTGCAATTCAGATATCAATGATTGTAAGAATATATCAATTTTATGTTTCGAATTTGTAGGCCCTGGCACAATCATTGTTAAGAACATATATGTGTCTTTCATATACATCCATAGAGGCAAATTATAAGGAGTAATTATGATTGGCTATGATGAATATTGCTGGTCGGATTAACCAAAAGGTTGAAATCCATCTGACGATAATCCAAACCTAACATTTCGACTTTCAGCTGCAAACTCAAGATGGGTATCATTGAAATGTTTCCATGCTAGTGCATTTGATGAATGACACATTATTCCATCTTCCTGTTCGTGTTCGTTATGCCATCTCATGTGAGATGCAGTAACATCATAAGCATATAGTCTTTGAAGTCTCGGAGTTAGCGAGAAAAAATACATCCGCTTCTAGGGTACTAATTTTTGTTTCATAGAACGCTTTCTAGGCTTGAACCTAGATTGACCACAAAATTTGCACTCTTGTAATTCCACATCATCTCCCCAATACAACATACATCCCAATTTGCAACAATCAATCTTTTCAACAGGCAAACCAAGACCCCTAATAAGTTTCTTCATATTGTAAAAACTATCAACCATTGTATGATCAAGAGGCAATGATTGATTATACCATTCAAGAATTTTATCAAACTACAGTTCGAAATATGCCCTTTAGACTATATGTTCAATATTCGAGCAATTAGGTCATTGTCTCACAATTTGGCCATAATTCTTGGTCAGCTGACTGTAGTAAATCAAAAAATGTTTTGCACGTGGGTTTGGTTCTTCTTCAAGATTTTTCCACATTTTCCTAAAAGGTATAACCGGCTGCATCATAAACTATTTTCATGTAAGGATTTTCATTTCCATCCACATAATTTGTTCTAAATCCAATCCCCCTTCAAACTCATTTAAGTTCACAGACGATTGTACTTGATTACCCCTTAAGGTGCTACAAATCAATGGTTCCCTATGTCGTGTTCACTCAAAATATATGGGGACAAACCCTTTTCTCAGCAAATGCCCATTAACTTCATCAATAAGAAGGAAACGAATGTGCTTGCACTTTTTACATGGACATCTGATATTTGGGTCATCCATATATGCAGGTTGAGAACGTGCATAATGAATAAAAAAGCTTCAAGTCCCTCAACAAACTCAGGATTAATGAAACCATCAGGTGTTAATCGTCTATACATCCAAAATCTATCAACATTATTCATTTTTGCAAAACTGTTAATTTAAAACAGTGATTCCATAGTTAGTATCATTCATGTTCGCCAAAGTTTACAAAACATCTAAACTTTACATAACATCCCCTAAGTATTTACCAATTGAATTAATCACCAAAGATTACATTTGTGAATCAAGAAAACAAGTTCTCGTTGTGACTCCTAGGCTTGTGGTATTTTCACCGATAAGCCTCACGGGAGCTGCATCACAGATTATGGGTTAAGATCAAAATTATTTATTAACTACATATCTATTTTTTTTGTAATCATATATGTTAGAAGAGAATTAATGTTAGAAGTATGTTAGAAGTTTAATATTTAACCTAAATAGTATATGTACTAGTGCCAAATATAATAAGTATTCATAAAAATATGAATACTTATTTTAATAAATTATTGTAACATATACAAATTATTTAATATGTTTGGAATAAAGTTAGTATTATATTAAAAAAGATGCGTGTAAAGATTCACACATGAAAAGTAAAGAGAACCTAATCATTTTAGAGAGCATCAATGAAATAACGGATTGACATAATTAAGATATTTGGATTTAGAACTATAAGTCAAACCCATCCTATATTAATTCATTGATACACCGAAGTTCATACCATAAAACAATTTCGGTTGGTGCATGCCATTTACATTTAAAATGTAGGAAGTTTAAATGGGAAGTTCAAACCGCAAATAAATACTCAAATTAAACCAAGTACACAAAAACCTAGTAAATAACAAAATCACTTACCTCAACTGACACGCAGAAGGATCTTCCTGAAGTACGTGAAGGAAGATGATGATGGAGCAACTCTCGAAAGTTGACGGCCAAATAAGATAACCAAAACAAAGAAAAGAAGACAATGAATTTCAAAGCATTACACAAATTGATATAAATTCATGTTCAGAAGTCTTATTTATAGCATTTGATTGCCGCCATATCATGCAAGAAAATCCAGTCATTTGCCTTTTAAAACATAAAAAGGATGATAAAATTTCTATATTCAATGAAGTAAAAAGATGTAAAATGACTACGCTGCAAAATATAGAAACAGATACAAATTCGATTAAACTTTGTTAAGCCATAAAGGAGTCTATTATCTTTTACCCTAAATATAGTACTTTTTGCATATTTGATATCATTGTGATTCCGAACTCATCCCTAAGCTTAAAGTCAATGATTAACTGCTCAATAAACCATGTCTAATTTTCAATATTTTCTTCCTGAACAACTATCTATGTAATGAGATATATGTCGTGGTTGCCACGAATTCCTATGGCATTTAGATATTGTCCTGGGTACCTAGTCTTTAAGAAACAACCACTTATACTAATTTTAGGTCCTAACATTTTTTTTACCTCTTTTTCATAGCATCAAAACATACATGCATCCTTTTTAACACCAATTTGTCTTCTTGTTTTTCCTTTTAAGTTGAAGCTTGACTATAGAATCTAGATCTATTTGATTTAATTAACTAATATAACCACAAAGTTTTTTATCTGCATTATGTTACTCCTTTGACTTTGATTTAAAAACCTTCCTCCTTGTATACTTGCTCATGCTAAAATTAATTGAAAAATACAACTTCTTCCTGCATTCTTCTATCATTTTTTAATTTTAATGTTCAAATTGTCAATAGCTTTTTCTTGAAATATCTCACAATATAATTGGGCGTAACCAACCTTAGCTTGTTGATTGATTTCACATATGACCTAACTTCTATGTTTTGAGCTTGAAGCATCTATCTTTTATGCCAAATGAATCATATAATTCAAATAGACATCCTTTGATGCAAGAGTACTTAATCCATTTAGGTTCATTCCTCTTAAAACTCAAATCAAATCTTGTTACAATTGTAAAATCATCAGTTGCCTTTTTAAAGTGTTTTACAATGTTAAAGACCATCTATAATAACCATTTATGGAAACAAAATCATGAACATATCTCTTGGTTTGACTACGTCATCACAAAGTTGCATATATTTTGTAAGCATTACAATATCCATAACTAACCAAGAAACTCTCATGATCTTTTACATCAACGTTTATGGTCTTAATGTCAAAATCTAAGTTATAATCATTTAAATTATGTTTCTTTCCATTTCCTTCAACATCCTATTTAGTGTCATTAACATCCATTCCATTATTTTCATTTGATTCCAGTTCTACATCTACATTTGCATCATTAACATCATTAGCCTCTTTTTCATGCTATTTTTCATGTCATTTTATCACAAGTACAAATGATACTAATCCATCAACAAATCTTAAATATACATCAACTATACCATACGACTTTAACTATTTAATAAAAACTAACGCACCCCAGTTGGACTCTAACATCTTCAAACCATCAACTAACTCCTTCCTAAGAATCAAATACCATGCACTAATAATATTTTTATAGCCTAATTTGGCACCTATTTCACACACCTTTCTCAAACTACCATAAACCAATTACATATTGTCAACATTTTAAAGTTCCTGATCTTTATAATTTAAAATCCCTCTCTAGGTGAAGTTTCCACCACCAAACATCCTTATAATAGTCTTTCCATTTACTATCATCTTATGAAGAAAAATGAAGATTAATCAATCCAACACAAATTACATAATTGATAAGAAAGCTACTTATAATGGAATAGGTTTCTCATTTAAGTCAAATTAATTATAATACAAAGCTTACAATATATGATGTCACTATATTCAATTTATGATTGACAATAGTCTAATAATCATCTTTACAACATATGATAAGCTTGTAATAATTTATATAATAGTCCGTAATACATTTTACTTGCGTATTTTGTTCAATTAAAAACTTGCTTTTCGATTATAAAAAGAGGGACATTATTCATTCTCTAATTTAACAAAACAGATAAAACTCAAATAGTCACACAAATACATTTTTTCAAAGAACAAACATTTCATCAAACACCTTATATGTATAAAAAATTCATCCTAATATCACAACCAAAATCACGTCTTGTCCCTTCTATCACTAACATTTCTACCTTAAAGTTCTTTTCCAATAAAAAAAATACACAAACAAACGCAAATAAATCAAATACCCAAATATATATGAAAATACATGCACGAAATACCTCCACGAAAAAACGACAATGGCTAGAGAAGACGATGACTAGCAGTTCCACAACACCGACGACAGACTGGCTAGTGACGACAAACAAAGGAGAGGACGGCAGAGGCACAACAGATGTGGAGAAAGAAGGTTTCCGAAGCAGGTGGGAGAGGGGAGAGGGTTGGTTGCAGGTTGGGGGGGGGGGCGGGGGAAGAGGCTTCGGGTGTGACTTTTAACTTAAACAAAACCAAATGGCATCTTTTTGTTTAAGTTAAAAACGTTCAAGGTGAAGCAAACGACGACGTGTAGCTTGAATATTTACCGACATACTTTATCGACGGAAACGTTCTGTCAGCAAACCCAAAATTTATTATTCCACCAACAATTCTTGCCTTATTTACCGACGGCCATTTAATACCATCGCTAAATTCCGTCACAAATTGGTATTTACTGACGGATATTGCTACCGCCGCTAAAAGAAAATTTTACCGACGAAAATTCAATTTCTTTTTCGTCAGTAATTTTTCGTAGCTAATTCTAGTTTTTCTTGTAGTGCTAGTAGTCTAACAGTACTTGTACAATAATGGCACACGAATAAGGGATGTAAGTTAAGAAGTATAGGGGCCTATTTATCAGAATATGTCTACATTTCTAATTTTCTAGGTAGATATTCCAATTTATAAACTTTAACATTGAAGCTTGAGCCATCTTCTAGCTTAAGCGTCAATTCCTTTCCAGATTCTTGGCGAGTATCAAAGCAAAGCCCCCATTCCAGCACCCACAATGGCACTCCAGGGAAACTATTGGTGAACTTAATGCTGGGGTACAGTCCTCCTATTTGATCCTGCCAGCCCCCACTTGTTCCCAACAGCTACTCGCTACACCAGTCTAGCGACATTTTCCCTACTTTCATCTTCATCACTTGTCTGAAGAAGCCCTTTCACAACAGCAGCTGTTAGAATTTCTCAGACAACTACGGTGGGACACATTGGACCATGTCTTCATCTTCAAGCCCGTGGATGAAAGAATGCATATCATGAATAATATCAGTTAGAAGCAATGAAGACTTGACAAGACAGAAGGCATGATTTCTCTCGAATGGAGGTGCAATTGAGGCTAAATTGTCAACAACTCGTTGCCAGCATCATCATTAATCAATACTCCAGCCTATTTTTTGTTGTCTCTATGATTGTGCCAATGGAAGTCAATCGTCCAAACTTATTGCCGTGTTCAACACACAATCCCCCCTCTCCGTCCCCCAACAAAATCTATATGAACAGGTAACTAAAGTTTTACTCTTCTAGGCTAGAAAGATAGGTCCAAAGAGTTATTGCAGTGATTCTCTTGTGATGAAGTGAGCGTGCTACATGGCAAACCTAAGAGATGTTCTGTGCACCAAACAAAATACAGTTTGACTAAAGAATGAAAGAGCAGTACATATGAACTCGGTGGAAAAGAATAGCTCACTAAAGAATCAAGTGTATCCATTAAAAGAAGCTGAATACGAATGGACAGTTTGGTATGGATTGGTATTGGCCGGTTCTTTATTGTATGCTCTTTTATCATCATTGTGATAGAATTTAATTAGCAGATATCTTATTTGTTGTCCGTTGGAGCTGTTGTCCGTTGGATCCAACGATTGCACCATTTACTATGAGTCGTGTATGTTGCTTTACTTTCGTATATTAAAATGTGACTTAAACTTTTACGCCACACCATGTATGACTTTTCATTCATCAGGGTTATTTTTCATAACTTATTTAGCAAGATACGAAAATCGAGGCAAGACACATTCTATACAAACCATATGACAAGAAAGTTGTACCATTATGGTTTGCATTAAATAGCAACTATATAACAGAAGCATTAATACAAAACGTCAGCCTTCTTTGTCCAAAATTGATACAAAGATCACATATAAAGTGTGTCGTGTAAAATAAAAAAGAATCTTGCAACAAGGTTCAGTATGTACATTCCCCTATAGATATTACATCCGCTTTTTCATTGCTATCAACCATCGGTTCCTCCTTCCCTTTATTTAGCTCTATCTTGGATATGAACCCTTGCATTATGGGAGCACCTTGATCAGATGCTCCACTATCTAGTCACTAAGAACTTAATACGACTATCGCAAAATTAGATTCATAAATTGTAAGCCAAAGAGTTACCTGACGGTCACAATCTTTCTTTCTAGGCCTTATACTGTTGGTTTCTTTATGTCCTTTGGACCTTTACCAGCACTGGATTGACCAACCTCAGCATGTGGAGAAAATTTAGACTTTCTACCTTTAAACTTAGCGAGCTTCATCTTTGCCTTTTCTTTAGTTGCTTTGAGGGCTGTAGGAGCTTGAGTTTCTCCTCCTCGGCAACGTAATGGGCAATCAAAGCATTGAAGTCCCATTCCTCATCCAGCGAGTAATATGTCATCACTAGATTACTAAACTCTGGAGGTGAATTATAAAAACATCAGGCAGAAGAATGTTTAACATCTTTAGTCTACTGTGAAGATGAATCATTCTTGATATGTACTCCATCATTCCCCCTTCTCGTGTATACCTCATGGAGAATAATTCTTTCATCAAGGCACTTATTTCAACGTTAGGTGAGACCATGTACCTCTGGGAGACATTACCAACAAACTTTTTTGCTATGTCTGTGCCCGGAAGTCTACTGAGCAGATGGTCAGGTATGGATCTCTTAATGGTCATGCAATTTAATATGCTAGACAGATCTCAGGCTGCATAAGCTGCTTTATGAGCTCTCAAGCTCATAGATGTAGGTGGAGATGGCCTATCCGTCTGTATGGACATATCAATTTCAGCTATCTCCACATCATTCAATACATCCTTTGTCCATTTCTTCGTATTGAAACCAGTCAGGATTTCAATGGTGACACTGATATTGTTGACCAAAAAGGTGGCTACAAAATAACAATATTTAGATAAGCACAAATGTAGGACAACAATGATACTCAAAGCTATTAAAAAGTATATTTACCGAGAATTCGATCACACATATTATAAAGCACCTTTGGACTGAATACATAATATATGCAATTAGACTTCCACATAAAATCGATCAGAGTACAAACCATCAACTCTCATAACGCTACCACCTTTGGGCAAATAGATCACTTGAGTAACAACTTTCCTCTAACTAATGCCTTTATGCACTTCTCAAAATTTGACGTAAAGTCAACACCTTTGGGCAGAATAACTAAACATAAAACCAGAGACATCCCTCAACATGCAAGCATGACAATTCAAAGTACTGATTTGAAAGGCCACTTCAGTAACTACTTCCTCATCAGCATTTAAAAGGTCTACAAACACAAGGGATACATCTTTATGTTATCTTCACATTCTTTATGGCATATGATATGTGACAATGTAACTTCAATAAATGCAAAACTCGAATGCACAGTCTCATTATCACACATTAGTGTTAAAGACATTCTCTGGAAACTTCATTTGAGACTTTCATAGAGGAAAAATCTCATTAGAGCGACTATCGTGCATCATCGTATATTGAACCGACCACCCGAGATATGAGAACCTCATTTATCTCTCTTATGGCAAGTTCGTTGTACAAAAATTCACTCAAAAATGGTTTTAGAATGTCTTAATTCCTTTTCCGAATGACTATCATGCGATCCCGAACACTGAACATAAGATCCGAGACACGAGAACTTGAAGTATCTCCCTTATGTGATGTCCAAAGCATGAAAATTCACTCAAAATCAACTTCAGAACGCCTTAATTCATTTTCTGGAGTTAAACTTTAATTTATTACTAATTTAATAAATCCAAAAAATGGAAAAATTTACTTTATAAATTTCTCGGACCTGTAAACTAACCCAAAACACCCCGGGGCACCTTACGGGAAATTTAAAATTTTTGTGTTGGTGCGTTGGTGCGTGTCGCTTATGCTCGATGACGTGCAGTCGTACGCACCAAACATGCTTTCGGTCATGATTCACATGCGCCAGACCCACCGCTTGCACTTGTTACTGTTCACCACACGCGCCCGACGGTGAGGCGCTCCCTCGTCAGAAAAATACAATTTCTAGCAAGTTTCAGGCCCCTTTTTCGATCTCCTGGACTCGTTTTCACCCTGTTTCTCAAGACTAAACATATGTATACTACTTTCATGTAATAAAAGGCAAGAAAAAACCGAGAAACAGAAGTTAATTATCCAAAAATCTTATGGAGAAAAAATAAAAAAAATCGTTTTTAACTACCTGATCATGTCACCACTCTAATACCACTTGTAACACATAACGAGACCTTAGTTACATATCCTGGATTGAATGTGAAAAGGTAATAAACGAAAAAATGCGAAAAATACCTAATTTCGGTTCTATAAAGTCAAACGAGCTTTCCGAAATCGAAACGAGCCTGAATATACTGCCGTCTTCACGAGAATTGCTCATCGGAACGCGGTCAACGTCTTTGTACAGTTTTCTCAAAACGTAAGTGATGGTGTGAATATTTGCTTATTATATTAGTGATTTTGTTGATGTTTTGGGTAAATATTCATGTGGAAAGGGTGGAATTTAATTAGTTCTATGTATTTTGGGCAGGAGATGACAATCGGG
>JAOQMQ010018376.1:0-27715 GCA_027563845.1 Erythroxylum subrotundum | reverse complement strand
TTCTACTCACAGGGTTTTGATTTATGGAAGTCCGAAAACTGGTAAATCTCAACTCGCTGGCACTCTCTCGGAATTTAAAAAGCTCATCTGGTTTGATCTCGAGAATGGCTATACTACGTTGCTTAAATTCCCTGAAGAATGGAAAGAGCGTATCGAAATTATATCTCTACCCGACACACGGTCATTTCCAGTTGCTATCGAAACGTGTCTCAAAGTTATCAAGGGCGGCCCAGTATCTATCTGCGAAACGCACGGAAAAGTTAGCTGTCCGACATGCAAGAAAGAGAATCTTTCATTCACTGAAATTAATCTTTCCAACATAGGCGATGACACAGTAGTTGTATTTGATTCACTAACTCAACTAACATCATCAGCAATTGCTCACATTACAAAAGGCAAGCCAGATGATTATAAACTTGAGTTCGATGATTGGGGTAATCTTGGTAAGCTAATGGAAATCTTTTTGTCTCATGTGCAGCAAGCTCCATTCAATGTTGTATGTATCTCTCACGAAACAGAAACGGAATTAGAAGATGGAAAAATTAAGCTTGTTCCTGTTGCTGGATCTAGGGCTTTCTCTCGCAATACAGCAAAGTATTTTGACCATGTGGTTTACTCGGAAGTTAAAAACTCTAAACACCAATTTCATTCTACTACAACTAGCAGTAACAAACTTAACACTGGTTCTCGGACAGGCATTGATCTTAATAGTATTACTAACACGCCTCTCATAACTCTTTTCAATCCACCGCCAGAAGCAGCTCCAGTACAAAATGTTGCAACACAAACAGCGCAAACATCAGCTAAACTTAATGGCATTCTAGCAAACCTTAAGAAACCTACATAGGAACTCATACTCATGTCAGCACTAGATATGCAAGTTGCAGGTAATCATTACAAACAATTGCCAATTCAACCAGTTGAGTATATCCATGCAAACAAGATTGGATATTTTGAAGGCAATGTTATTAAGTATGTATCTCGCTGGAAAGACAAAAACGGACTAGCAGACTTGGAGAAAGCAAAGCACTACATTGAATTGCTTATCGAACTGGAATCAAAACAATCTAAAGGAGAACCTAAACATGAAACGATAGGCCACAAAACTTATGTAAGAGCAAACTCACTACCTTAATTATCTCTTTTTTCTCTCTCTTTTAATTTTACTTTTAGGAATTACATCATGTCTATCGATAATTTGTTGGATGCGACGTTGGATGATCTGGCCGATATTCCCTCGATTCAAATCTTTCCAGCAGGCGCTCACAAAGTAACAGTTGGTTTTAAAATTGATGACAAGAAAGCCGCAGTTCAAGTTGGATTTACTTATGTAGAACCTTTTGAATTGTCTGATCCTACAGCAGTTGCACCAGAAGCAGGCTCTAAAAATGGTTTGTATCTGGGTCTGAAAAAGAAAGACGGTACACCCAATGAGTATGCACAAGGTACTTTGAAACTGATCGCAACTGCAATGAAAGAACGTTTCCCAGGTAATTCTACCCGTGAAGTTTTGGAAGCAGCAGAAGGCGCAGAAGTTGCAATCGTAACTAAAGTACGTTACGGCAAAGGCGAATACGAAGGTAAAGACAATCTGGATTTGATCAAGATCGAAGTCCTCTGATCCTCTGATTTCTTAGTTAGTTTAGTCTACTCAACCCCTTAACCAGTTAAGTCTGGTGGGGGTATTTCTACTGAAAGGTTTATCAAATGTTCTTAAAGTCAAATCTTAGTTTAGGTATACTAGTCTCAGACTGTGATCTGCACTTAATTAAGCGGCATAAATTTAGAGTAACTACTCAAGGCTATGCAGAAACATCTTGCGACGGTACACATAAACTTTTGCATAGGATGATACATCCAGACGCAGAATATATAGATCATATAAATAATTCTAAATTAGATAACAGGCGAGAGAATCTCAGACCTTGTACACAAGCACAGAATTGTGCAAACAGAAGTAAAAATAAAAATAACACTTCAGGCTATAAAGGTGTAACTAAGCGTAAAGATAATGGTTCATACTCTGTGAGACTAGAGCATCTTGGTAAAAAGAATAATCTGGGATCATATCCAAGTGCAGAACAAGCTGCATTAGTATATGATATAGCAGCTAAAAAACTGCACGGGCCGTTTGCAAAACTTAATTTTGATCTTACACTATGACATTGCTTACCACTAAAACACTTGCATCATTTTATTATAGAAATGAGTTGTACATAAGGGCTATTCCGGCCAAGTGCTTATTTAACTCTACGATGATTCATCAAATTATAAATAGAGGAGACGTGCTGGCAATTCGTGTAAGCGATCAATCATTGACAGTAGTGCCTGGAAAAGCAGCTGTCACTCACACTGGAATTGATATACAAACTCCACTCACAGATCACGATCAAGGAGAATTATTTTGAACGATTGGGCTGATTCATCTTATCATACCGAGCAAGCTAGACTGCATGAAAAAGCAGCAGCTAGATTGATTACATCATCTCCTACACCTGCTCCTAAGCCACAAGAAAAGTGTACAGGTCACGAACTTCTCCTATTTCTAGGAACCTCAGATGACAAAGCCTTCTTACCTAAACTTAAGTCTTGTGTCGGTACAGCAAAAGTCTTCTTGGTTACTGAACCCATACAAACCTTCTATGAGGTTGAGTCTTTTTGCAAAAAACGTGGGATCACTGGAGTTATCACAACATCGCCCGTACTACTATCAAAACTTCTGCCCAATTACACTGGAAAGAAATCTCCCAGCATTGACAATTATGCAGGCAGCCTTTTCAAAAAATCCGACCTTGAGATTGTTATACTCAACCCCCTTGAACAACTCATCACGGTTCCATATGGTGAGTTTATCGCAAGAAGGTACATTAGTAAACTTACGAATCCAGATAAATTTGTCCAACCTCCCGAATTCAATTGGACCATCATAACTCATAAAAACGTAGAGGAAGAATATGAACTTGCATCCCAAGCTACATTGTGTGCAGTCGATATTGAAACCTATAAAGAGAACTTGGCTATTCGCTGTATTGGTTTTACTTCTGCTACCCTTTCTAATGGTGTATATATCACTCGCTCTATTGTCTTGCCTATGGACTCTGAGTGGGCATTACATTGGGCACAAAAATTCTGTGGAACTAGCTCGGCAAAAATTCTCCAGAATGGCAAGTACGATATTAACTATCTCATGCGTTACGGAATAATCCTAATCAATTACGCATGGGACACAGCAACTCTCCAACACTCATATTATGCAGAGTTGCCTAAAGACTTGGCTTCTCTTTCTGCATTCTATGTTAGAGAGTCAATGTATTGGAAAGACATGGCGGAAACAAATGACCTCCATGAATACTATCTCTACAATGCAAAAGATACGCACCAAACGGCTGCAGTGTTACTCGGGTGGATCGCAGAAGCTCCCGCCTGGGCACACCAGAATTATCTATTGGAATTCCCAGTATTATTTCCGTGTATTCTTTCTGAACTCACGGGGATCAAACGTGATATGTCTAGGCTCAAGGAAATAAATCATGAATTCACTAAGAAAATTGAAGCTGCAAATGCGAAGCTTTCTGCTGAATTGGGAGTGCCAGCGTTTAATACAAACAGTCCAGTACAAAAGAAAGCGCTTCTCAAAATTCTCGGATGTTCAGACTTGGAAGCAACAGATGAAAAGAATCTTGCTAAAGCCCGTTTGCGTCATCCACTCAATGCTAGAATCTTATCGCAGGTATCGAGCATTCAGAAAGATCGCAAACTCCTATCAACTTACCTTGTGGAAGGAAAAGAATTAAATGGCCGAATCTTATATTCACTTAACCCTCACGGAACTGACACCGGAAGATTGGCAAGCAAAGAGCACCATTTCTGGTGCGGCCTTCAAATCCAAAATATTCCAAGAGGACCTGAAACTAAATCGACACTTGTGGCAGACGAGGGGTTTTATCTCGGAGAATCTGATTTGGAGCAAGCTGAATCCAGAGACACAGCATATATTTCAGGCGATAAGAATCTTATCGCAGCTGTTAGCTCAGGAAAGGATTTCCACTCTACCAATGCAGCGAGCTTTTTTGGAGTACCTTACGAAGCAATTTACGACGACGCAACTGGAAAGACTCTCGATAAACCATTACGTGATCTCGCCAAGAGAGTTAACCATGGAGCTAACTATAACATGGGATGGTCAGTCCTCATTGACACAATGGGCGAAGACAAAATTCAAGAAGCTCAAAAATTGTTGGGACTTCCTAAACATTACACCCTTCGTGAAGTGGCTGAACATTTGCTTGACAGTTTTACTCGTACTTACCCTGACGTTCGCATTGGGTATCAAGACTGGATCAGAAGAACTGTGTCGCTCCATCATAAATTTACGGGTGCAACCGGATGGACCAGATATTGTTTCTCCGATCCAAGCAAATCTAAGCAAGCACTCAATGCCTATGTAGCACACAATCCGCAATCTCTAAATGCAATGGTATTGAATAAAGCATATATTAGAGTATTTACTGAAATATGTCTCAAAGAGCCTAATAACTTCAAGCTGCTAGCTCAAGTGCATGACTCAATCTTGTTTCAGTATCGAATTGGTCGAGACGATTTAGCTGTGCGAGTTAAAGAGCTAATGGAAATCCCTGTTGACATTGTTGACGTTAAAGGTAATCCTCACACATTCACAGTACCAGCAGCTCTTAAATCAGGTAAAAAATATTGGCATGAGTTAGGTTAATTATGCGAAGACAAAACAAAATCTTACTCGGAGTAGTTAAAACTGAAAGATCAAACAAAACTAAATACCGAGGTCGTGCATACATAAATGGTAAGTATGTATCAGGCCCGTATCGAAACACACCGGAAGAAGCCCACGCTGATTATCTAGAACTTAGAAGTAAGTTTCCTTATAGGAATCGTGGGCCTAACAATCATCCAGCAGGTTTATCTAAACTATCTCAGGAAGAATCAGATAAGATTAGAGAAGCAACACACGATGTACCTCTTTTCAAACCGAAACCTAAATGTAAATCCCAACCAAACCAAGAACTTAAAGGAACACCATTCTATGGCCTATGATCCGCTCCAATCTGATCTGATTTATGAATTTGAATTTCAATTTGAATCTAAACCTGACGTATGGTTCAGAACAGATGTAAAAACTTCAGAAGCACTAGCGTGCATCAACACCGGACTGCTAAAGAACATGGCAGTCGCCCGAATTAAATTGTTTGTAATCACAGACCCAACCTGTTCAGTTGGATTTATTTATGATGTGATTAAAGCAAAACAAGGAAACAATCCATGGTCTCTCCTCCCGATACCCAATTGAACATTATTGTGTTTGAGTCAGGTAAACAACATCCAGCCTACGTTGGATTAGTTTTACAAAAGCAAACACTACAAACTATTCTGCAACGCGCACTTAATACTTGGTCAGATGTGCCTCCAGAAGTTCTGCAATTTTCCGATAGCATAGACAAAATCTAATCATGACTGAAAGTTTTCTTTCGAGCTACCTAGCATATACATCTGATGGGGAGGTTCCGGTGTGCTTTCACCGTTGGGCTGCACTGTCAGGTGTAGCTACGATTCTCGAAAGGAACTTATTTATTCCTCACGGACATTCTCAAATATATCCTAATCAGTATCTAATGCTAATTGGGACAGCAGGTACGAGAAAGTCCACAGCAATTAAACTAATGAGGTCTATGCTTGTGAAAGCAGGCTTCAATCAAATTGCAGCAGAGCGCACATCCAAAGAAAAGTTTCTCCTAGATTTACTAGGTGACGAATCTTCTGGATCGGCTGGGGACATATTAGATAAGAATCTTTTCGGGGACTTAGATGGTTCTGCGGTACATCCTATGGCAGTCATGGCTGATGAAGCTAATGATTTCTTTGGTTATGGCAACGTAGAATTTCTTTCCATTCTCGGTTCACTCTGGGATTGGCAAGGCCCACCTTATCAAAACAAAACTAAAACTGGCGGATCAATATCAATATCAAATCCAACAATATCAATTCTATCAGGCAACACACCTACAGGATTTGCAGCAGCTTTCCCACCTGAAATTATTGGACAAGGTTTTTTCTCTAGACTATTATTAATTTATGGAGAACCAAATGGAAAACGAATCCCCTTCCCTACCGTACCCGATCCTCATCATACCGCAGATATCGTACATCACTTGCAAAGAATTAAGTCCTATCATTACGGAGGGCTCGATTATTCAGATACAGCAAAAGCCTTACTTAGTGTTATCTACTCTGCCCCAAAATCAATTGAGGATTTGCGATTTGACAGCTATTACAACAGACGCTTTACACATCTACTTAAATTGTGCATCGTCGTTGCCGCGTCAAAATTGGAAAAAGAGATTAGTGAAGAAACTGTTATCGAAGCTAATACATATCTATCTTATGCAGAATCGTTAATGCCAAAAGCATTGGGAGAATTTGGTAAGTCAAGAAACTCTGACATTACCCATAAAATTCTCACATTCATTGAAGCACACGATGGAGTAACATTAAAACAAATTATCAAACTTGTATCATCTGATCTAGACAAAACATCTGACATAGGAGACATTATTAGAAAACTATCTCAAGCAGAAAAGATTCAAACTCACAATCACATATTCTTTCCAATGAGAAAAAAGTCAATTTCAGATACAAGCGGTATGATTGATTTATCTTATCTGACACAGGAGGAGCTTCATGTCAAAGGCTAATCACATTATCGTAACCCCACCAAAAATGTTACGAGAAGACTATGATCGCATGATGGATGAATTATCTGAGCGCGAATTGCGACGAATACAAGAACGCGCAGACAATGCATCTAAACTAATTGGCTCGCAAGAGTCTATTGATTTTCTAAACCAAACTTGGAACGAAGGTTCCTCTAAACAGATTTAACATTATGACACTCGCATCTATTACAACCGACAAAATTGACTACGCAGACATGGTAGCCAAACTAGCTAAACCTGGACATGCAATTCAAGATTCTCTCTCGCCACAGAAATGTCATATGATTCACATGGCAGTAGGTGTTTCTGGTGAGGCAGGAGAATTGTTGGATGCAATTAAGAAAGCTGTAATCTATAACAAACCTATTGACATTGAAAATGTAATTGAAGAACTAGGTGATCTGGAGTTTTACATGGAAGGTTTGCGCCAAGGACTGGGAATTACACGAGCAGAGACATTGTCAAACAATACTCGTAAACTAGGCACACGATATAAAAATCTAACCTACTCAGATAAACAAGCTCAAGATCGTGCAGACAAAATCGGAACAGGAGAAACTAAATGACACCATCTAATCACATCAACATTGTACTCGATCTAGAAACTTTGGGATTGTCAGAAGATGCGGCTATTTTGCAAATCGGATGTGTAGTTCCTTTGTTCGATCAGTACAAAATTCCAAACATTCTACCAACATTTGAAACAACAATTTCATACGAAGCTGCAATCCATTCTGAATTTGCAAAAGATCATTCAACTCTAGAGTGGTGGGAAAAACAACCTAACTCAACAAGGCTCAATGTTTTCAGTGGACAAAATTCATACGAAGATGCATTGGATCAATTCGCATTTTGGCTAGAAACAATTAAATCAACAGGTCTAACTCCACGAATCTGGGGGCGCGGACCAGAGTTTGATAACAGGCTTTTGGAATATACATTGTCCTGTTACAATATGGGAGGATTGTGGAATTTCCGAGACAATCATTCTCTACGAACTCTGGAAGTTTTGTTCCCTGTAGATATGGTTGAAGTGGAGGATGAGATTAAACACACAGCTCTAGGAGATGCAAGATATGAAGCGCGAATGATGCATAAAATTAAAATGAAATACGCAAACGAATTGTATAGATTGTAGGAGAAATATTATGTCAGAATTAGCATTGAAACATGTAGCAATTACAGTATCAGTTTCTATTATCATTCCTTTAAACATTGATGCAATACAAGTGACAGCAAGCTTGAGACAAGAAATTACAGACACCACTACAAGATTTATAGCAGGTCAGCGTAATTTAATTCTTGTAAGCAACGAAACTAATCTTGCAGAAAAGACAGGGACATTAAATGGCCTATCATGAATACTTCCCAGAAGCATTTGTGCAATTGCAAATTGAAATGGGTCACCACCCGCTACTGATTCAACGAATCCAAAAACATGCTAACCTCGGGATGGAAGTTATCCTTGCCGAAACCTGTCATTATTGTGGATATGAAATTGATGCAGAACTGGATGGTGAACAACTCGAAGCGCTTGCAGATACATTGAGAAACAAATTGTTATCAATGAAAGTACGCGAAGCAATCAAAGGTCTATCAGATGATTGGTCTAAAGAAGCTTGGAAATTTGGAATTCACTAACACAATCACTAGGAGTTTTATATGATCGAATTTAAACCTTACGAAGCTAAGCCAGTTACACGCATGGCATTTCAAATTACTGATAAACATGGATGGATAAAACGTGGAGAAGCAACATACTCAATTGCAGAAATCACTGAACACACTACCAATATCATAACATTCAAAGCTTATGAAGAACCTAAACTCGGTGATTGGGTAGTACGTCTTACAGAAGCTGACACTTATCATTGCACTGATGCAGTATTCAGAGAACGAAATATTGTACCATGAAAACACTTACACTTACATTATCTATTCTAATCTTGTCTGGATGTTCAACAATCAAATCAATTGAGATTTCACCAGAATCCGAGGATATGATTCATTTTACAAACATGCTCATGATGCCGCTTTGAATCCACAAAACAAAAAGCCCCCAAAGACTCATAATCTAAGGGGGCTTTTTTACGTCTACAATTTTCTCACATCACTCAATTTCTTGAACTGAGCCACCCATCATAAGTTTCATATGCTCTGCATACGGACCTTTCATAGTATTAATTACTTGATTCGCTTTAGGTGTATTAGCTTTAGTGAGAGAGTTCAACATTGTTTTATTGAAATCCTCAGCTCGTCCACCACTGTTTACATAAGACTCCATGTAACCATTAATAATCTCAGGATCAAGAATCTCATTCGGTGTACCAGTTATATGAGATTTGAATGTCTCGGTTGCTGCTTTCATCTTAGCACGATCAGCAGCTTTGTAAACCATTGTTCTTGCAACTTCATCATTAGCTAGAGCTTCATCCAGAGGTTTACCTCCAGCTAAACGACTAAGAGTTGCAAGAGAGAAGAAATCATTTACAAAACTTAGATCACCTGAGTTAGTTGTAGAAAATACTTTACCTGTTTCAGCAGCTTGCAGTGTTTGAGCTAATCCAGTTAAGGGCCGACTTAATCCATTATGTTCTACGCCTTGCAAGAACGATTGCCAGAAGTCTCCTCCATTAGCCATCTTCTTAGATGTTTCCAGAATGTTTCCTGCAAACTTAGAAAAAGCTGATACAGCAATTACATCAGAAGGATTGGTTGGGATAACAGTTACTGATCGTGGATTAATATCTCCTCGTGTATACAAGTTAGTTTGCAACATATTGGATGGGATACCATACATTAGCCAGTCACCAGTCTCTTTACCAAATGCTCCGTAGGTTGCACTATACAAATCCTTATGCTCAGTGTTTCCAGATGCAGTTCCAATGATGTGTTGGTTAATATACTGGAAACCTGGCAGGCCATTAAGACCGTACAAAGTTCCCTGCAAACCCATCAACATAGCAGTATCTTTTGCACTACCCTCAGATACTGATCGGAACAGTTGTTGGATTGTATTAAACTGGAAACCTTGGAACAAACCAACAGCTTGACCAATTGGACCTTGGAATATTAGAGGGCGTTGGGATGCCATAATATTACCCTGAGTCCGATTGACAAATGTATTGATGTAAGACCTTGCAGAATTAGCATCAAGTACACCAGCTTTAATACCAATGGCTGTGATTTGATCTGCCACATTGGCCGCAACAAACCTATTATATTCCTCAGCCATCCTGTTTCCGGTAATCTTCTCACCTTTATCAGTCAACAACTTAGCACGTTTAAGAGCAGAATCTAATTTCTCTGACAACTTACCAGCTGATTCAGTACCTGACAATGTCAAGTCATCAATCATTGCATGTTGTTGTTCAGATATAGTTGTCATCCAACCATTAGCTTTATAGTAATCCTTAAACGCAGCATCAGTTCTAGACCTGTACCAATTTGCATTAGCATTGCCAATCAGTTTAGCTGCAGATGGAATAGTTGCACCACCTCCACCGGGAACAGAGATGTTCATCAGTTGAGCTAACTCTCCTGCAACTTCCTCATTCCCATTTTTAATTGCTTTCAACAATTGGGTTGTTTCATGTCCCAACAAGACCTGAGAACCAATAGCATTGTTCAATGCATTCAATGGATCAAGTCTGAGAAATGTGTTAGCAAGAATAGCATTAGCGCCACGAATAAACTTAGACACATACGGCTGAGGAGCGGTGTGATTTGCAAGCATAACCTCGGCTGCATTCTTATACGCATGATTTACTCCAGCTTTCTGCAGTGCATCATTTACCTTATCCAAATCATTGATACCTTTACCTTCATTCCAAGTATCAACAATTTTCTGATAAACTCTAGATACACCTTGCTCCAAATTCCGATTGAAAGCAGTAAGCAGTGGATACTCACCCATTCTAGAGATATTCAAAACTGTCTTACGATAATCATTGTAAGGATTCTGTGCAGTGGACTCAACAGCTTTAGCAGTCACACCATAACGAGATGATGCCACATTGGTATATTGTTGACCAAGAGTTTCCAATTGATCAAACTCATTACCAAACTTAGTAGACACAACATCCCGTGCAAGAACAGAATCAGCACGACGTTCCAGTTCCAACCAAGAATCTACAATCTTTGCAGGATCAGTCTTAGGGAAGAAAGATGAATTAACACCTTTAGATTTCAGGGATGAATCAATATAATTTTCATGCAAGGTGCGATTAAACTCATAAGATTGTTGAGCCTTATAAAAGTTTTCAGCATCTGCTTTTGTGTAAACTGTAAAGCCGGTTTTCTCCCTGGCCATTTTGATCAGGCCATCTAACTCTGCTTCGGATGCAGCATGAATCATTGTTGTGTGACCAACAGCAGCACCAGTTATAGTTTCATCTTTCACAAAAGCAAAGAATGGAAAGTCTTTAGGTTGAGGTTTCAGGGGATAAAATGTATTCTCATCAACTTCATTGCTCATACCTTGTGAAGAACGCAATGCCTTAGACTTACCTACACGATAACCGTTAGATGCAATGCGAGCCTCTACAGCTTCTCTAACTAGATCATTATCAAATGGTATGAAATCAGGAGCGCCCTCTTGTAGAGTTGGAACCTCCAACCCTTTCTTTCCAGATGCCTTAACCTTTGCATTGTATTCTGCAAGTTTACGAGGAATCAGTCCATCACCAGCTTCACTGACTACATACTTCTCAGTGGTAGAGGAAATAATGTCATTGATTTTAGAGAACTTGATTGCAGAAACTTGGTCATTACGCAAACGCAAAGTTACAGATTCCAAAATCGCAGATGTATTCTTGTTGAATTTATCTGTAATATCAGATGTAACCCTACCCATTGTCTCAGCCCAAGAAGCCAAAGAACCATAAGAGCCATTAGAGAACTTAACCAATCCTGCACCTGCACCAAAGCGGTTAGACTGAATCATAGCCTTATCGCCTGGATGGTACATACGCTCAAACAATTCATCACCCACAGCAGAAGCTACAGATTTATCAATTGCTTCTTGTGCAACATGTTGAGTTTGTTTAATGTTAACCAATGCAGAAGTTAAATCTCCATTCGCAACTATACCTGCCGTATCATAAATGACAGCAACGTTTTGTGGAATGAAAGAAATATCAGTTTCACCCTTGAGGCCTTTAGCTTTAACCACCTCAGAGTATGCAGTTTGTGCATCTTGTCGTGCAAAAGCAGAAGCATTCTCAGTAGATTCTAGGAATTTAGGAGATACATTAGTTGCACGTGCAATCTCCTCAGATGTGATAATCCGATCTTCCTGAATCCAACCATGATTCTTAGCTTTAGTTAACTCATTAGCAAGTTCTTGCTTGTTTTGGATAACTGTATTTTTCAGATCATCCAGATTAGAGATTGTATAAGAATGAACTCCATCATCAATCGTCACATTTTTAATTCCAGCTCGCAATGCGCCTTCTTGCAACGGAATATCAGATGCATGAATTACCATGCCATCTTTATATTTAGCAAACTTCTCTGCCCAAATATATCTAGCTTCAATTTCATCTGCATTCTTAGCAGTTGCCATTACCCAAGGTTTAGCTTCAGTCCACTTAGCAGACTTAACATAACCAAGAATTGCCTCTTTACCTCCAGTAAGTTTATCTGCTAGAGTGAGCATAGGTTTCTTAATTGGATCGAACGTAACATCGCCTACACCTTCGCCGTGTATACGAACATAGCCAATCTCTTTACCTTCAGCTTTAGAGAACTCATAACCTGGGCGCGAAATTTCCACAGCACCAGAAAGGGCACGAGCCATTTGATCTGAATTCAGACCATCTAAAGAATCTGCAACAACTGCGCCGATTTCCCTATCTCCTTTAGCGAGTGCATAAATATTCTCACGCACTTCTAATTTAATAGAGTTAATTCGGGCATCTCGCAAAGCTGTTTCTCTGGCGCCAACTGGAACTGCAGGAGTAGCTTCCAAATCACCCAAAGCAACTACAATCTTATCAGCAGGAGAGTTAAGATTAGCTTGAGAGGAGCGGAGAGTATAAGGTTTATCTGCCAAATCTTGAGCAGTTATTTCCTTACGGATTCCTTTATAAACTCCAGCAGCATTGAATGCTCCGCCAATTACACCACCTACACCAGCACCTAGAAGTATATTGGATGCAATATCTCCAAAGTCTTGATTCTCCAGAATAGGAGAACGAAACATAGTGCCTGCAATCATTACTTCAGCAGCAGCTGATTCCCAAGTAGCTTGTGCAGCACCTTGTCCAATTGCTTTAAGCACGCCAGCATTCATAAGAGTGAATGTTTGCTGACCTTGAGCTAGTGCCTCACCTGCAACTTGTGTAAGAGTTTTACCTTCAGCTGTTAGTGTAGGAATTAGTCCAGTTGCTTCTGCAAAAGTTCTTCCAGCTGTGCCTGTTTTAAGAGTTCCAGACAATGCCTTCTGGCCAACATTGAATAGTTTTGTACCTCCAATGCCAGGGACAAAGGAAGTTACAATAAAACCTGTCAGGTCTGCAGCTTGCTTATTTTCCTCATAGTAAATAGACAGATTAGAATCATAAGCTCCTAGAGTTTGTTGAACATCATTCTCCTCTGCATCAGTAATTCCCAACCAATTACCAGCAACTACGCCAGAATTATAAATCGAGTTTATACCTGATGCAATTGAGGTAATTGCAAACTTGGGAGAGTTACCAATTGATTCAGCAACCCCGCCGACCTTTTCTCCAACCCATTCAGTGGGAGAATCGAAGAACGAAGTTGTACCTGCACCAACATTATGCAAATCAGAAGCCTGTAGGTAACGAGGAGAGTTTTCGTAGTCCATTTAGTTTCCTTGATTTTCAACCATATTCTGAGCTGAGAACAATCCAAGTGCTGGCGCAGTTCTAGAAAGCAGCATACGTTTAACCTGAATTGGATCAGTCAGATCAACAATCTTACCATTCAAAACAGCAGGATAGTTTTTCTGTTCAGGCAAACCGTTTTCAATGTATTGATTTGTAAGTTTATTTGTAAGAACTGCCTGACGATAATAAGATGTGATAGAGGCAGCAGCATCATTGAAATTACCTCGACCCATCTTAGCATATTCAACTGCTTTTTCAACCAACACTGCATCAGGAATTTTAGCGTTAGGATCAGCTTCTAACATTGGACGCACCATCTCATTGATGAAAGGTAAATCCACTGCACGAGACTGGAGTATTACAGAAGCCGGAGGGGCCGCATAGATATTAGTCTCAGGAGAATTCTGATCAATTCGCTTAGCTTGTTTGCCTGCACGTTCCACAGCAACATTACTTACAGAGCCAATAAATCCAGTTCTATCTTTGGGTGCATTGACATTTTGTTTAACATCCAGCACTTGCTGTTTCAAAAATTTGGCGACTGGAGTAACAGCCTGACCTGTGGAATAGATCATTGCAGCTTCACCTGCATTGTCAGCAACCATAATTCCGTTAGTTACACCTTTATTCAGAACTAACAATTTGCCTGAACTCATAGTGTTAATGAACTCAGGAGAATTCTGATTGGCTTTATATGCAGACCGGAATCTCTCAACAGAGTCAAATGTCATTTTACCAGTGCGACGTGCACCAGCATTATAAGCATCCATCTCATATTTAATATCTTCAAGCATTGCATTCTTAGCATCCAAACGCTCTTTAGCTTCATCCAAAGCAAGTTTGCGCATCTTAGCTTGATCACTCATAGATTGCGCTTGCATTGCCAGAGACCTATCAGAGTTCTGAGCAGAGTGCAATTGAAATGTCTGAGACAACTGTTGATTAGACAAACTGTTAAGTGCACCAATACCTTGGATTCGCGTACCTGCATTACGTGCAATAATCTCAGCAACTTGAGTTGCATTGAGAGCTGCAGCTTCCTCACCTTTAGCAATTGCCAACTCTGTGGAAGTTGTTTTAGCAGCACGCGAAGCTGCAATCACAGCTGCATCAGATGCCTGTGTAATTGATGTGAGGTTAGCTTGTGCAATATTATGTTTATTTGCAAAATAATTAAACTCAGCAGCTGCAGCTGGCAATGCAAATTGAGCCGAAATAAAGCCTAAGGGGTCAGACAGGAAGTCTTTACCTTGCAGCTCTTTCAATTTGTCTTGAGACTCATAGGCTTTACGCCCATTAAGTTTCATTTCATCGGCCCAGAAATTAGATTCAGAAGCCTGATCGCTGTAGCTTGTTCCAAACTTCTCAACGATCGCAGCCTTCTCTGCATCAGTAGAAGCTGCAATAGCTTCTGTTCCTGAGATTACAGCAACTCTAGCTGCACCAGCTGCACGAGCTTGTGTAACTTGTTCACGCTGAGCAGTTTCTTGTTCATCCATCAAGAGTGCTGTATCAATCTGAGCTTGCTTGTTAGCAGCAGCTGTTTGAGCAGCCTGTGCAACATAGTTCAGAATTGGATTCTCTTTTTGAGTTGCCATAATTAACCTCCGGAATCTTCAATTGCTTTATCCAGCTTTTTCTTTCTGGCTCCTCCACCGATCATAGAGTTATCAGAAGCTTTTTTAATCACATCAGATACTGGATCATCTTTATTTTCTCCGCCTGCAGAGTTAGTTACAGAGTGGATAATATCAATGATCTTATCACCGATAGTTTTCTCTTTTGGTTTAGATTCTTTGTCAGCCATTATGCACGACCTTTCATTTTTTGTTTAACAGCGGCAGGAGCATTGAATTGTTTTTCGAGATTATGGAAGAAATCTTCGCCAAACAGCTCTTTAACTTTAGCAGTTGTTTGAGCAGTGATTACAGTTTCACCGTCAGATAGACGAGCAGGAATTGAATCAGATGTTCCAGTTCCAGGTCCAGAGATTTCACCTCCGTGCATATAACCTCCACCTGCTTGCATACTGGGAGAACTGGAATCAGTAGTGCTAGACAATGTACCTAGATTAGTTGTAGTTACTGAGCCTCGTGATACAGGAGAAGTAGTAACTCCATTACCTTGATCACCAGGTTCTGACCAACCTCTGCCAGAACTGCCTCCATCAAAAGAATCTAGGTCAGTTGTTTCAATAGTTCCTGGACCAGTTACAGGTGTTGTAATAACATCAGGGTTCTCACTAACTTCTTGACCTTGATTCTCACCAACTTCCTGACCTTGATTCTCAGCCCACTCTTTAGCAGCTTGTTGTTGTTCAGGACTCATGTGATTACGGCCAGAAGATCGTAGATCAATATTATTAGACAAGTCACCACTGACAGCTGCACCAGTCATAGTGCCCAAAGATGGGATGCCAAAAACACTCAGAATACTATTAACACTAGCTGTGATAGGATTAAGAGTAGACACAGCATCAACAGCAGTAGCAACACTAGGATCTTTAATGGCTTTAACCAAATTCAAACCAGTTCCGAGGGCCCCTTTTGTTGCAATATTACCTGCAGCAATAGCAGCATTCTGTACAGGATTTTTTGATGTAGCAATTCCGCCAATCAAACCAGCTTGTTGAAGTACAGGGTTTCGAGTGAGGTTGCCTAATGTGCCAATAACTTGAGAGAATTTCTGGCCACCATCAGTTGCAAGAGTGTTGCCAAACTTACCGAGAGTTCCACCATCTTCGCCACCTCCACTATGTCTAGAAGATGACGAACCAGATGATTGGCTACCTTGATTTGGAGAGTTAGAGCCGGCAGATGTACCAGATTCAGCAGTTGCAGTTGGATCATTTTGTCCAGCTCCTCCGCCAATCTTACCTGCACGAGAATCTACAACTCTATTAAATTGAGATGTACCCAAAACATTGGGACGATTCTTAGGATTTACTGAAACTTCGCCGCCATCAGCAAATCCTAAATCTTCAAGAAATGCCAGAGGGTCTTCTTCCATTGGTGCAGCTGGAGTAAAAGAATCTTCAGAGATTCCAATGTCAGTGATGTCTCCGTAATCTACATAAGAACCTGCATCAAAATCCATACTAGAACCGCTGTCTCCAGCAGATTCACTAGATGCTTGAGCTGTACCATAAACTCCTGTGGATGGGCCACCTTGGCTATAAGCATCAACCATAGCAGCATTAGATATAGTAGGCGCACTAGAATCAGAAGAATTAGAATCACTCCACTCTTTGAATTTCTTAGATGCACCAGTAATTTTATCTAGCTCTCGCAAACCTTGCAAACCTGCAATAAAGTTAATAGACTTAGTAGCACCTTCTGCAGTAATTCCACCTTTGATTGTTGTTTGAGGCGTAGTGGTCTTAGTAGTTGTTTTGTTTTGTTGTGCAATCTGCGATGCAGTGCGAGTCAACAAATCATTAGTCAACATGGTATTCACAGACGAACCATAACCTCCTGCGGTACGTTGACCAGAGGAGATTGCAGCCAGTCCATTAGTATTAGCAAGAGCTGATTTCAGCATCTCATTCATACCTTCACCGGAAATACCTTCAGTTGTTGTTGTAGTTCCACCAGAAGTTGTAGTGGACTCTCCAGCCAACATGTTGTAGAGGTCCTGAAGAGATTTCACTCCACCTACAGAATTTATGTCAATTGTTGGGATTGTCGGTTCATCCATTTTATGCCTTACCTTTCAGTTTTTCAGCTGTACGCAGTCCACCTAGACCCAATAAACCACCTAGAAGTGTAAGTAGGGTTCCCATATCTAGTTGGACAATTTTAGGTACGAATGCAACAAGGATTGGATATACGAGAATTTGGTAGCCTAAACCAGTTCCGCAAATCCAACCAACATAAGGACGCCAACCAGACTGGAAAAAGTTGCCTGATTTAGCGTCCTCTTTGTTAATTTCCATTTGACCTAAAGCTAATTGAGTCTCATTGTTCATTTCAGCCAACTGGCCATTTTGGGCCAGTTTAAGTAGCTCTAACTTACCTGCATCTTTGGTAGCCTGATCCGGCCACAGACGATCAATAAGTTGTCCACCAATATTTAATATTCCTGTGACCGGATCAGAAGCTGCCATAAGATTCTCCGAATTAAGATTTCAATCTAGACCAATATAAACTAGCCGCTGCACCCAATGCACCCAAAAAAGCTAGAGGTTTTGCAAGTTTACCTATAAACTCCAAAACTTTCCAAGCTCCTTGTAATGCTTGAAAGGCATCCAACAAACCTTCAACTTTCTCAGTAAATTTTTCCATCGCTTCATGTGAGCGTGTTAAACTACTTACCTGTGATTCTAGTTCAGCTACTCGATCTGACATAGATTTCTCCGTCATGCTTACCTCGCCTGGAAAATTGACTATGTTTTGTCCTACTAGTTAGTTACAAAGAACGAGAATACTGTAGTTGCCGTAGCAGCTGCATCTCCACTAACAGTAAATGTGCCAGCGCCTTGAGCAGAGATACGAGCTTCTGTCAAAGTTGCATCACGAGCGCCACGCAATTGAATAAAAATTTCAGAGTTAGCAGTGACTTTACTGTTAGTAATAATTACAGAGGATGCGGTAGCTGCAAATGCTGCCCTACCAGACATAGAATTAATTGTAGTATTACCAGGAGCACCAGAATTGTCTGCCCTGTTATTAATTGTAATATTATCTACAGGTAAGTTGGCTGGCATACCTTCCATAAGAATAACACCGCCAAGTGTGTCTTTTGTTTTAGCTTGGCGAAACCTGTCAAGAGTTGTATCTAGATAAATAGAACCAAGATTAAGTTTTTTAGCTGCTGTAAGAGCTGTCAACTCTGCTGTTGTTACTCGCTGAAATCCGACAGGCAATACGTAAGGCCCGTCTTCTTTAGAATACTCTGCTGTACGCATTGCGTCTGCCATGATAACTCCAATCTCCACTCAGTGGAATAAGTAAAAGTAAAATAAAGTAAAGTGTTAATTCAGTGGATAAGGTTTACCAAACTTGTCAGTAAGACCTTTTGCGTAACTCTTATCTGATAGCAATGATAGTACCTCTCCACGTTGAGTGGCATTGGGGGTAGACTTCCAAGATATATGAACCCAAGTGTGTTCAAGTATGAGTTGATCAAAATTAATCAAATCTTTATGCTTAATGATTTCTCGGCAAACATCTAAAGGTGATCCAAAAGTTGGGCATATAAAATCGACTGCTTCACCTTTTACATGTTGTGAACCTGGACGCGAACCAACTGCTTTATTAAGCTCAGGCATACGAATCCATGAGCTTGCTTTAATCGACTTATTACCCAAAACAACTCTTACTTTTTCCATCTTAACAGCAGTTTTAGATGCAGCAGTTACGATTTCAGGTGTGGGAGTATTGTCAATGCCTAATCTGTCAGCAGTTTGAGAAGCAATAGCCTCAGCAAGTGTGAAATGTTCAGAAAGATACACGATGCTTTTTCTGGTCATGATGATAACAAGGTTGGCTTAAAATAAAGATTGTTGGACCTGAGAGCAAATCCAACTAATTGTGTTACAGTTCCAGCAGTGGGCGCAATTGTTCCAGGAGTATTACCGAGGAAATAAGATTGTCCAGGTGTGAGACCGCTAATTGCGGTACAAAGACCTCCTAACATTACCTCGGCAAAAGCGCCTATTGCAGCTCCTCCAACTGTTGAACACCAAGCATGCCCTTGTTTTCCTGCGGCACTAGCAGATGCAAGTCGTGCATTTAGTGTTCCTGACACATTGTGTAGGTTTACAATCTGACCATAAGATACGGCTTCTGAAAACTGCACATACAATCGGTTTGTATTTTGCTGCAATATTGTCTGAGTCGGAGGAGTTTCATCATAGAACTCAGGGTCTTGTGCTAATGCTCCTGTGTAAGCATCAACTGCAATTGTAAGATTTCGAATTGCATTATAGACCCGTGCGAACTCTGAGAAAAACCTCATGTCAGGAGGATCAGGAATATTAGGTAATCCTGTATTAATTGATGATTTATAACTCATTCTTATCTCACCTTCTTCCGTTTATGTGGAAACTCAAGACAAAAGATGCTAGGAAAAATCCACCTATAACCAAGATTGAGTGGTTAACAGCAGTCTTGTGGAACTTGTAAGTTCTTTGAGATTGCCCTGATTGAGATGTTTCATATCCTTGCACTTTCTGCACTGACTCTATTGTGCCTCCAGTTTCTGAATAAAAATCATACACGTTAGCAGATTGATTTGGGTGAACTGATTGGAGTTCCAAACTTTCCAGAGTCAAGAGTCTTGAGCGAACATATTGGAATTTACCCAATAAAATCACACCCTTGGAGGATGATAGAGTAACAGAAGGATTCAGAATGTTAACTGATCCGTCAGCTTTCAAGAATGCTATGGACCTCCGAGGGGCATCTGCTAAAGATGGGTCAAGATACTCATATTCAAAACAATCCACATGAGTATACTTAAGTTTCCCGTATCTTTTCTGCACCATATCATACACAATCGCATGAGTCAGTTCAGTAATTCCGTAAGAGAAAATAAGATACCTGTCTGCAACAGATGAAATCTTTTTCTTCATTGGCGCAGTAAGGGTTGATTGAGTGAATTTCAATGTGTCATCATCAAAATCTTCAAAATCAGAGCCTGCCAAAAAGTCTGTTATCTCAGGGAATACAGTTTGAGTTGCATTAGTTGTAACTGTTTGCATACCTGAAGTTGTATATGCATATTGGTTACCTGTGTTGGAATCATAAGTAACTAGGTCAGCAGATGTACAACCACCAGAGGCCACAACTTCTTTAAAGTTAAATGGGTAGCGACTGTTTCCAGAATATACTGCAGATACGATGTTAGAAGTAGTATAAATTGCCAGACCAAAAGTAGCTGCCAAAACAACTGTGATCGGACCTTTTGCACCTTCAGGTCTCAAATTACCTGCACCAGTTGTAAGAGATGGAGTAAAATCTACAGTATTGGATGTGTAATCTATATCCAATGTTGATGACCAATATACTGAGGATTCATCAAATGCAATCATATAACCTTGATAGGTTGTAATACCAAGAATCTTGGTAATATCAAGACCTGTCAGAGTTACAAGAATCAGTGTGTTAGCTACTGAATCCCACTTATAAACACCAATACCAGAAAAACAAACATACGAAATACCTTGCAAAGTTGCATAGGTAATTTTAGTAGAACTTGTATATGGAACTGATGTTGTGATAGGTAACCACTTAGTCCCACCCAAAATAAATGTGTAATGGTTTCCTGCTTTATGAGGAGAGAAGTAAAATCTCGGTCCGTTATTTGTAGCTGATAGGGCATTTGACCTAAGAACAACTGCCTCAGTGAAAGTATTTAATGCAGGTATGCGAGCAGGAATAATTTGCTCATACCCAACGGACGAAAATCCATAAGGTGCAGGAAGCACATTATGGAGATAGTAAGCAGTAGGAACTCCAACATCTTTATCTGTATCAGTTTCAGATGTGAGAGACCTGTTAAATGTGTTATCTGGACCAGGAACAATAATCGTTCTACCTTGAAAATCGGTTAAGAACGGAATTGATTTCGCTGACAGATTTCCTCGGTAGACTATTTGTGACATAAGATTTTATTGCTCACTCTTTAAACCATACGTGCTTTAAATCTCCAACCCCAATTTGCCAAAGTAGGGGTGTATGAAGTTAGTGCATTTTTAGTCACTACTACCCAGTTAGCTGCGCTGTTAGAAGCTGCACTAACTACTGTGGCATCCCAATTGATGTGGTGCACTGTCCAGTAAGCACCTGCGCTATATGGGCCAACTACTATATCTCCAGGTGAGTAGCCAAATTCAGCTGTCACACAGACTAGCTCTAGATGACAAAATACAGGAGCAACTCCTTGCCCATGATTCCATGTAAGCCTAGTACCTACAGGAGGTAAAGGTGTTTGAATAGCTTGAGTTACTGTAAGCCCTGAAATAGCAGTTGCTTTAACACCTGAACTGATACCTCCAATTTTGTCAATGGTTACAGCAGTTACTCCATCCACTTGAATATGAGATTGAGTAGCTGATACTGAATAAATTGATGTTGTCATAATATATCCTTTAACTTATGCAACTCTAACTTGCACAACAGAGCCATTTCTGTACAACTGTCCTATGGCCACTCCACCAACTGCTGCTGCTGCATCATTTGCATAACTGGTCATAATCGGAATAGCAACTCTACCTGCAGAATCTACAGTTAAAATTACACCTCCTGACCCGTCAGACTTTTTGCGAATTCGCAGTCCGCCCAAACCATCAGTGTCGATAAGAAAGTTGTTTGTATCAGTTACAGAATCTAATCCGATCTGATATTGATCTGTTTTGAGTGTCATATTAGTCTTTCTTAGCGGTAAATTACAACTGAAACAAGTGTTGGATCATTGTTAGCTGAAGCTCCACCTGCCTGAGATGTAACTACGTTAACTGCACTTACAGTTCTAGCTACAACACCTTCTGTAAATACTGTTTTACCTGATGCAGCAATACCTGCACCTGTGACAGCATAATTAACATCCGGCATAGCTGTTGTGAAATTAATTGTGTAATCACCAACACCATTGCGTGTGATGTTCGTGACTTTACCACCAGCAATGGGAGCATTTGTTCCAGTTAAAGTCCCGTTAAAAACACACCACGCCCGTGCACCATAAACAGGAGCAGTTCCTGCTTGTGTACCTGACATTTTAGGTGCAGTTACAGCCAGAGGAGCTATATCATCTGTTTGTATACTTCCAGACTGAACTGCACTTGCACCTAGTGTGCCATCTAAAATAAGTGTCATACAATACTCCACGTTGCGCCAGTGGGAACTGTAACTGTTACGCCTGTGTCAATTGTGATTGGTCCAAATGAGCCTGCATTTTTATTGTTTTGAATTGTGTAATCACCTGTGACTACCATATCATTCTCATAAAATATGTAATTGCCTGCTGCACCTGTGGCTCCTCCACCTGTTCCAGAACCTCCAGAAGTAGCTGATTGGAATGCAATACAAATCCAACCATCAGCAACTCCTGCAGTTGCTTTAGGCATGAAGATTGCAGAATCTCCTGCTTGCACAACTTTGTTTGTAGCTCCAGGCATTCGGAGAGACAAAGAATGCGCAATCAGCGGAGAACCTGTAAACCGTGCAAAAATTGGTCCTTGATAATTTGTACCCAATGAGGTGATAGTATTATTGCCTGTAATACATACACTATTAGAAGCTGCTCCACCAAGGTCAATTGTGGTGGATGATGCAATGTCAACTTCTACATTGGAAACAAATTTACCCCCAAAGACAACATTGCCTGAGGGGGTTATTGTAAGTTTAGTTAAACCATTGACTGTAAAATTAATGTATCCGTCAGCTTGGCTCCAGATACCAGTTTCAATATCACCTACAAAAGTAATACCTGGAAGTGCTGCTGATCCTTTTACAAACTGTACTGGTGCAACTGCAGGTAAAGTTGGATTAGTTGTTGAACCTGGAGCCCAAATAGATGCTGCCATTTTTATTCCTTTAAGAACCGATTCCTGTGATGGAAGATTGTTTGAGTAATTGCATTTGTTCTGCTACCATGCCTCGATATGTAACAACTTGCTCATCATATCCAATTGTCTTAAATATGATTGCAGCTGCTTCGTAAATGATTGCAGGTTTGTAGTTATCTGCAATCCAAGAGTTAAATCCGTTTTCTGTTATGTCAGGATTTTTGTAATAACCTATTAAGAAATACTGAGCTTGTGCATCTGTTCGGATTTGTAGATTACCGCCAGCTTGGTACCAAATATTGGTTCTATTGGCGCCGAATTCATCCACAACTTTCTCAGGTTCTATGTATCTAAGAACCGCTCCTGGACCACCTGTATAAGGTGTGTTGTCATAGATTCGTAAGTATCTACCTTTACGCCAAAGTGGGAAGATTGATTTTACATCTAGACTTTGGAAGTACTCAGCTGTATCGAATGCAATCGAATTCTCTTGAAAGTCATAGATGTAATCGTCTGATGTATGAGCTTTTAGAGTAGCTGACTGTACTGCCAAAGTCGTCTCTCCAATCAAATCTGGCCGATTAGTAAGAAGATAAACGTCGGACATTAATGAGGCTAGAGAGACGGACATGATTTAATTACCTTTACTTTGCTACTTTGACTGTACCAACTGTCACATTACCAGCAGGTTTTGCATCAGAGGCTGCGGCTTGTGTGAGTGCAGCTGCTTGAGAATCCGAAGATACTTGCAGGCCGCGGACAGAATCAGAATTAGAGATTCCTTGCAACTTACCACCTTGCTCTGTTTTACCCATATCATTCAGAGGATTAGTTGCTGCAAGCAATTTTGCTCGTTCTTCTTCACGAATTCGTGCAACTAGTACAGCCATCGGATCAAGCATTGCAGGATCAATCTCAGTCATGTCTGGATCAATGTAAATGTTTGGGTGACCAGAATTAGCTTCTTCAGTCAACTCGTCAATTTCTGCTTGGTTAGTGGTTGTGTAAACATGATTCATGAAATGAATTGTTTTACCAGAACGAAAAACATGCCCCATAACAGGAGCATGTGATTTGAACAATTTAGCGAGTGCCATTATATTTCCTTTTTAGTGGATGGGAAGTAAATGGTATAGTTTAGTTTAGACAGTAACCATACCAGAAAATCTGTTACCCTTCCCACCAGGAGATAAGGTTAGGAATTGTGATTAGCCAGCTGCAGGTGCAGTCAAGTTATACACAATACCGTTTGCAGGAGGATTCTTAACAACACAGGTCATCTCAGTTGTTAGAGTACCACCAACTGCGTCGATACCGTTATCTTGTGCAGTAGAGGAATCAGCATTGAATTCCTTGTTTTGTGTCTTGCGATCACCCAGATAAGCAGCGCGGAATGTAGACAAATCCACACCTACAGCCATCTTGCTCCAAGAAGTGTTAGAGTTAAACAGTGGATGCTCGATCATCTGGAATGCACCACGAGAAGTTTTGATTGTGGAATATTGCAGACCCCAAGAAGTTTGGCCATCTTGAATCTGATAGAAACTGCCTGTTGCCAGACGAGCAATACCAGTGATAACTTTCTTAGCTTGGCCACCAACAAACAAGATGCGTTCATTGCCTACTTTAGGATCAGTAGTTTGGTTGAATAGCGGGTCCAAGAAACCTTCCAACTGAGGATAGCTGGTAGTACCACCTGCAGTAAATACGTTAGTTGCACCACCGTAATACGAAGGATAGTTAGCAGCAATGCCGACAATGTTAACCAAACCATCCATAGTACGGAAAGGTTGACCATTGCGAGTACCTTGAGATTTTTGTCCGAAGAACAGAGCTTTCTCAATATCAGCAGCGTGGAATGCAGCACAATCAGTACGAGATTCTGCAATATTAGTATCACCTGCAATCATCATTGTCTGACGAATGGTGTCGGAGATAGCCCAAGTATTGCGGAAAATTTGCGTAAAGTTAGTGATACGCACAGGATTGATAACCAAGGAGTTGGGGCGCAGCGAAGATTCTTCAAAAGCGTTACCAACTTGATACATATCAGTAGATACTGGAATAGTTGCAGCAACAACAGTACCAACTTGACGAGTCACAGACATTTGTGTTGCAGACAAAATGCTGTTAACAATAATGTTCTCATAAGAGGCACTGTTGTTAATGCGCAAAATCATGCCAGGCAAGATGTTTGCAGTAGACAGCACGTTGATAGTTGTGTCAGCAGAAGTGTGAGTGGAGCCATAAGTAGTTACTTGAGGCAACAACATTGTTTTGGTGAAGAAACCGTGTTCAGTTGCGACAGCAGTTTCGCTTTGCAACATAGAGGTCATACCAAACAAAGGAGCTGCACCGTTAGGCATCAAGCGAGTAATCATTCCTGCGAACGATTTCTTAGCAAGATCAGTGGTTAGTACCGAGGTGTTAAAAATACCAGTAGACATAGTAGTTTCCTTTAAAAGTTAAGTTAAGGATTGTGGATTACAGTGCGATACAGTTGAATGTAGCACCAGTGTTGGTGAACACGCCGTTGTTATAAGTTTTGGTGCCAGTATTGGTACAAACAAACAACAGTGTTTTAGGTGTCAATGTAGGAACAGCCAAGTTGCCAGAAGCAGTAACACCGGTGCCGCCTGCAATATTTACTGTAGATGCACCTTGATTGGAAAACAATGCTCGGAATGTTTCACCAACTTCTGGGCCGGCTCCAGTATTACCATACAGTGCTTGCATAATGTTAACAGCTGTATCAGTGGTATCTGTTACTGCACCTGCGCCTTGACGCAAGATAACACCAGCAGAAATTGCAACAGCACTGAGTGTTTGAGCAGCAGCGTTGTTAATTGTAACTGGAGACAAACCAGTTGACATCACATCTGCACCTGTAATTGGTTTCAAAATGCCACCATCATCACGAGACATTGGACGAAGAAAAGCCATGTAAGACTCCTATATAAAGATTAATGTGAGAACCTATTTACTTTCCGAGAAAAAGCCTTCCCAATTCTCTGACGCAGGTACTGCAGGTGCCGCAGGTTTAGGTGTGACAAGCTGAGAAAATTGCGTAAGATAATCAGTAGCCATTTGTCGAATCTCAGTTGCACTAGCATTTGGAAATTTAGTGGTAAACTGAGCTTGCAGTGCTTGCACAATTGGAGCAGCTGCCGGATGATTAAGAGCAGGATTAGATTCACGAAGCGAATCAGCTACCTGCAAACTTTTCATCTGTGTAGGCAAGCGATTATTCATGCCCTCTTCGAACTTAGCCAAAGCTTGCTCAACAATTTTAGTTGCTGCGAAAGAACTCTGAGCATAAGATCGTTGCGATACATCATTCAATGCTTGTGCAAAAGCTTGTGCAGCTTCTGGTCCACCAGCAGTAATCTTAGATAACACTTCGGGAGGAATAGATTTAGAAAAATCTACTTTTCGCGCAGCAGCCAACATTTTTGTAGGATCAACTCCTGCAAACATATTAGCTGGAAGTGTTGTATCGACTTCTTGATTACCCTCAGTATTCCAAAGATCTTTGAAATGATCCATTGGGGGTAGTTCAGCTGTTTCAGTTGCTTGTTGAGTTGGGGTTACTGTAGTGGCCTGAGTTGCAGTTTGTGCTGCAGGTGTTGTAGTTGCAGGTGCGGAAGTTGTACCGAAAATACGAGAAAACATGGAAAATTACTCCTGGTCGAGGTGGGATTGTTGAAGATACGCACTAGCAGAAACTTCCACTAGCATTTTAAGAATGTCTATTTGCCCTTGCAATTCTGCATTACGCAGGGCAAATGCCATTGGTTCATTAGGAGTGAAGATAAGATTTAACTTTTCTTCAGCTAAGTCTGAGATATGGTTTTGAATTACATAAATATTTTCAGGTGTTAGTTGTGCTCCTACACGTTGTTGGTCCTCGGTTAGTTGATAAGAGGTGAAAGAATTTGTTAATTTCCGAATTGATGTGCTCATTGTTGTGCTCCTGGAGATACATTACCTAAATCACCTCCACCACCTTCGGTTGTATTACCTCCTGCTGATTGCAAAGAAGATAGTAATTTTGGTAGTGCTTCTGATTCAGGTTTAGTTTGTTGTAATTTACCGTCCACAAGATAACCAAATTGTTCTGGCATAGGTTGTGGCTGTTTCCATTCAATCCCTTTTGAGAGAGATAGTTGGGCCATCGAGCTCCACTGTTGCATTGCAGATTCGTATGCTACTTGTTCATTTGATTTCTCAAAATCTTGCAAATGTGCGCCTTGTGTTTTCATAAGATATGAGAACATAGGTGCAATATTGTAAGCAGCTCCAATCTGCGGAGATGATCCAATTACCTGTAGAGATGTTTGGAAAGCATCACCATTGATTTGTTTAGATGCAGGAGATTTGCCATCAGTTACTTTGAATTCAATAACTGCTTCCCGCAACTTAACTGGATCAACTTTAACATCCAGAGCTTTTTCCCTATAATAGACAGATGCGGGTCCTTGATATTGCAGAATATTAAGTTTCAACATCTCTTTTAGAGGTGTAAATACTTGAGCCTCCAACATGATTGCAATGCCTTCATCGCGACCATTAGAGTTGTTCATCACATCTGCGTATTCAGTTTGTGT
>JAOQMQ010018162.1:0-10023 GCA_027563845.1 Erythroxylum subrotundum | reverse complement strand
TGTCATTATAAGTTAACTCATATAACTTAGTTCTTAATTGGAGGTACAATAAACAATGCCACATTATTTAGTTCTCACTACCACGTTTTCCATCTGCATTTTGTTTGAAGTTAGGAGAAGAAGCGCTAAGTAGAAACCATACTTTTTGCGCAGTAAGGGAAGAAGAGATGGTGCGGTCTTGTCAACGCTTATCATCACAATTTAATAAAAGGGTACCTAATAGAGATGACAATTGGGTTCGGTTTGAGCCCAGACCAATCAGTCCCGATTACGTTCGAGATCAACACACTAGGTTTAGATTGACTTGAGCTTCCAGCCAGGTCTTGAGCGTTTTTTAAAACAACTAAGTTCCAGTTTGATTCGAGCTCAACCTGCCTAAGCTCGAAGTCTAGCAATTATTGCAAAATAAGACTTTGTTTTTTATTTTTCCATTAAATAAAAATAAAAAGCAGGTCCACCGTGTTGGCTTCTATCCCAAGTAGTTAAAAATGCATGCACAGAAATAACAGGATAATAAAGGGTATGCTAGATTATCAGAGGCCAGACGAAAAAGGTAAGACCGAAATTGGAAAAGAGTGTTTTCTACCGAATGCATTTGGTGCTACGTATAACATTTCCAAACTAGGAGGAATAATAAAGTTGAGTGGAGGAATGATGGCGTTGAAAGGTTGGAGTTGATGTGGACGTTAGATTCCACGTCCTATTCATTTTAATCCTTAAAGTGTGGAACAAACTTCAAGTATCTATAACGTCTTGTGAAGTGTAAATCCTATATATGATTTGTAATGAGAAGGACGTATTAATTACGAATGGAACAATAGTAGCCTTTTGTAACGAGACTGGGAGGTGCACTTTCGACAGGTGTATCGCGAAGGGAACCAATAAGCCGATCGGATGGCTTCCCTCGCAGTGACTGTCAGTCCGAGTTTGCATATCCTATAGACACCCCCGGTGACCATCCAAGACCAACTTCAACACAACCAAAAGCGCGCTTTATATCAAAGATGTTTATACCAAAGAGTCCTACGCTAATTACGGGCTGTTTGTTTGTATAGTCTTTAGTTTTTTCTGTTATCCCTGTTGTAGATATAAAAAAAAAAAGGTTATAACGAACCTTGATTGAGAATGGTTAGGAGGAGACAAAATCCATATTCTCAAATGAGACTAATTATATAGTTATTATTTAGTAGTGCTCAATAGTTGCCTTTATCAAAAAATAAAAATATTATTTATATAACAATAATATTTTTATTATTTATAATATTAACACTTATCAATATTTACTAACTTTGAATAATGCAATTTTTTTAAGAAACCGTTTGCGTAAAGCCCGAAAAAGGAAAAAAGAGTCCAACCATATAACAAACCAAGCCAACCTAAAAACAACTAAACAGAGAGGTATATATACAAGAAGACAACATATGGGTAATTAGTCATCCAACAAAAAAGTTGTCATCTTCTTCTTCCTCTTCATTTATTTTCCAGTTAGTAAGTACTTACATATACCATCTTTCTCTTGCATGTAAGTTTTTTTCGTGTCTTCTCTCATTTGTTTGTTTTGCAACAAACTGTGAGCAAATTTTAGAAATTAACACCTAAAAATCTCATAGAAAGGTATAGAACTTCATATAGGTAAAACATTTCTAGGAACAATTCTATGCCTTTTATTTGTGAGTTTTAGTCATCTTACATTAGTTTATACTCAGAAACTATATTGTGATTGTTTGAGACAATAATTTGAAGCCATGGGCAAAATAAAATGGAGAAAAGGTGGCCAAAAAAGTGAGAAAAAGATGAGGAAGGGTGGTGAAGAAAACAATTTAGGAAAATTTAAGTTTTATTTAAGAGTAAAATTGGAATTTAATCCCTAGAAGAGTATTTTATGTTAATAAAAACAAATTAGTGTAAAATAGGACTTCTAATAGTTAAGGATATTTCAGTAATTATGATGGTTAAGTTATGTAAGAATTTTTTTAAATAATTATAAATAAAGTAGAAAAGGGAATAATGTTCGATTATTAAGTAAAATTGAGATGAAATGTTTTCTTAAATAAGTCTAATATAATTTTGTAATGTCTAGATTCGAAGATCAAATTAAAGAGTATATTGGACTTATCAATTAACGGAGTACAAAAATTAGGTAAGGATAACTTTAGACAATACTCTTATAATAGTATGCGGTTCTTAAAACTTTGAATTTTGTTGTTAATAAATTATTTTATACGAATCATATTTTAAATTAGTTATTAATTAAATTAATGATTAATAGTTACATATATGACTTTCTGAAATATATCAATTATGTCTATTTATTTCAAAAATAATTAACAAAGTATAAAATATTTTGCATTTATATTTTATTACATATTATGAGGTGTATCGCTTGTTAATTCGATGAAAATTTGTTAACTAAATTTTTTAGTTGTTCATGAGTATAATTAAGAATATTAACGTAAATAAATCACGTTCATTAAATTAAATAGAGACTGACTTATAATAGATTGTGAATAAATGGTGTAAATTGTGAATATGTGGCTTGCCTAAAATAGGCTACATTCGATGATTATAGGTTGATAGGATATTTAAATATGAGCGAGTGATGGTTAGGTATCTGTCTATGGAGTAGGTACTGGCGCATCCTAAGTTTCGAAGATATCCTATGCCGATGGCTAGGTACTGGAGTCATGCAAGGAAATCTTGTGATGATGGCTAGGTACTGGAGTGATACTGGGGTACCAAATTAGATTGAGGAATTAAGGTAACCTACGCCATTATTTATACATCTAATTATATTTTCATTTAGCGAGAGATTATGATGAGTAGAGATGAGTTGGTAGACCATTTAATGTAAGCTTACTAGGTTAAGCAACGCCTAGTAATTCAGTTTGTATAAAATATTTTTGTGACTAATGAATATCCGTTTTTGGAAGTAATGAGGATTTTAGTAATTAATGTTATAATTTGGGAATGATTTGGATAATTGTGGTTTAAGAATAATCGAAGTGTCACATTAAGGTGGCAATAAAGCAGGTTTACATCTTTAGGAACAAATTAAGTGAAAAAAACTAATGATATGTTTTTGTCTTATTTAGGATGGTTTTAGGAGATGATACTGTTAGCCTATAATCGACTAGGGAATCGAGTAATTTGATCCATGCTTCATATGTGCCTGATCAAGGGGATGCTAGAACAGATCGACTAGGAGGAGGGGTGCCAGTGCTACCACAGATGATGCGGTTCTTTTAGATAATGCAGCAGGTTGTTACTATAGCTCCAGCCTGAGGTGATTCTCGGGTGGATTGTAACTATAAGCGAATCTGCAAGATAGGTGCAGTAGAGTTTCAAGGTACTACTGATCTTAAGGTGAGGTATGGTGGGAGCAGCCAGAGTTAGTTTTAGACTATCTAGAGTGTACCTTGGAAAGAAGGTTGTAGTATCATTATTTCAAGGCAATGCACTGACTTGGTAGAAGTCTGTGAAGAGATTTTATGAGGCACAAGAGATGACTTGGTAAGAGTTCCAAAGAGAGTTTAGAGACAAATAAACTATGCAGATATATTAGGATAAAAAGAAGATGGAGTTTATGAGTTTGGCTCAGACAGAGGAGAAGTTAATGGTAGAGTATGAGGCTCGCTTTGCAGCATTGTCTAAGTATGGATAAAAGGTTGTGGCAAATCTAAAGGACAAATGTTAACTATTTGAGCAGGGTCTAAGGAAGGATATTTACTTAGGTTTGGGAGCTGCTACTTCTGATTTCAAGAAGTTACTAGAGACTACACTCAAAGTGGAGGATGTGATAGAACAAGGCAAAAGGAGAGGAGAGTTGAAGAGGCAACCAAAGAGTCATTATGGAGAGGGGAGTTAGTCTATTAAGATGAGAGCTAGTCATTCATAGTCTACCAGTGTAGAGGGATCTAGGAGAGCTAATGTTACATCGAGTAGGAGTGGTAGTTTCTACTAGTTTGGTGGAAATTGAGGAGCTGGAAAAGATGCAAGATAGCATAGCACTGTTAGTGCACCATCAGTTGGATCTAATTGAGGGATTAGTTAGAGGTTCAGATGACATTTTAATAGAGGAGTTGGAGGGTTACAAAGTTGTATTACCTGCGGGAGAGTTCACAGAGTAGCATGTCGAGGACCCACTGGGATCAGTTAAGCATACTATATTTGTGGAGAGTTGGTTTGCTTACAGAAGAGTTGTCTGATAGTAGGGAGGAGTTAGGGTAAAGGAGACAGTACGCGGTCATTAGATAGAGGTTCAAGTAGAATTAGTAGTAGACGTGGTGGTAGAGGAGTTGGGCGTGGATGAGCAGGGGGTACAGACAGTAATGGGACATCCTCAACACAGGGTCAAACTTTAGTGAGGATATACCATATGACGAAAGAGGAGTCACTCATAACCAACAATGTCATTTATGATATGATTTGACTATTTGATATTAAGGCTTATGTGTTAGTAGACTCGGGATCTACACATTCTTACATTTCTTTAAAGTTTGCCTCTAAAGTTCCGGGGAAGATTAGTCCATTAGGATATGACTTGAAAGTGTAGTTACCAATAGGAAACTATATGGTAGTAAATAGTGTAAGGAGGGAGATGTTAGTGAGGATTGGTAGAGTAGAGCCATCAAATGACTTGATAGTGATAGAATTAAGAGAGTTTGAAGTAATTCTCAGGATGGATTGATTGATACAACATCAGGCTGTAATGGATTATTATACAAATGAGGTGAATGATAGAGTCTTCGGGTAAATCGAAAGTGATATTTGTAAGGGATCGCATAGTGGTTCTAGCATGTATGATCTCGATCACAACTGCTAGATGACTAATATTGGATAGATATGAGGCATACCTAACTTATATTATAAATATTGGAGAGGTGAGTCCTAGGTTAGAGGATATTCTTGTGGTAAAGGAATTTTGAAGGTATTCTTAGATGATTTACCGGGTTTATCACCTCAATAAGAATAGATTTCACCATTAAGACTATGTCTAGAGTTGCAACAATTTCTATTGCACGTTATAGGATGGCTACTGTTGAGTTACATGAGTTAAAAAATAGTTAGAAGAGTTGTTGAAAAAAGGATTTGTTAGACTGACCAAATCACCCTGATGAGCTCTAGTGTTGTTTATGAAGAGAAAGGATGGTAGTATGAGATTTTGCATGGATTATTGACAGTTAAATAGGGCGACCATGAAGAACAAGTACCCGTTGCTGATGATAGATGATTGTTTAGATCAGTTTAGGGAAGCTATCATATTTTCCAAGATTGACTTAAGATTGAGATACTAGTAGTTCAGAATAGCTAAGCCAAGTATTCCAAATACAAATTTTTGTACTCGATATAGCCACTACAAGTTTCTAATGATGCCTTTTAGGTTGACTAATGTACCAGCGACATTTATAGCATTGATGAATCATAACATTTCAGGAGTATCTAGATCAATCTGTGATAATGTTCATTGATTATATGTTGGCGTATTCGGGGAATAAAGAGTAGCATGAGCAACATTTAAGAATTACGATACAAATTCTGAAGGAGAGATAATTGTATGCCAAGTTGAGTAAGTGTAAGTTCTAGATGGAGCAAGTAGTTTTCTTTGGACATATGGTATCCCAAGAAGGAGTGATGTCTGATCTTGCTAAGATAAAGGCAATTATGAAGTGGGAGTCGCCTAGAAATACATCAGTGGTAAGGAATTTTTTGGACTTGTTAGGTATTATCAGAGATTTACAGAAGGATTTTCGATAATAACTAGCCCGCTGACTAAGCTGTTGAAGAAAGGAGTTCAGTTTCAGTGGACAAATCAATGTCAGGAAAGTTTTGAGGAGCTTAAATGGAGATTGACTTCTAGCCCAATTTTGGTGCTACCATCGAATAGTGGAGGTTTTGAGGTGTATATTAATGCTTCGAGGGTAGGTTTGAGGTGTGTATTAATGCAACATAGGAAAATGATAGCTTATGTCTCTCATCAATTAAGATTGCCTTAGTTGAATTATCTCATCCATGATCTATAGTTAGCAAAGATTATGCATGCTGGTAGGATTTGTAGACATTATTTATATGGAGAGACATTTTGAATCCTTACAGATCATAAGAGCCTTAAGTATATCTTGACTCAGAGGGAATTAAACTTAAGGCATAGAAGATGGATCGAGATGCTAAAGGATTAAGATTGTAAAATTGATTACCATTTGGTGAAGGTTAATGTAGTGGCGGATATTCTGAGTACGAAAAGCTCAGATGTGATAGCTAGTTTGAGCGAACACAGTATGACACCATTAGTGGAGTTAAGAGCACTGGACATGAGATTGGAGATTGATTATATGAGTAGTTTATTGGCAACATTATAGGTTTAACCAGATTTGGAGGTAGGATCAGAAAGGCATAAGCTTAGGATTCTTATCTGATGCGAATGAGAGAAAGTGTGTGCAACACAATAAAGGGGACTAACTTTTCAATAAGAGCATTAGAAGGTAAGTTTGTGACCTAGGTATAAATGGACTGCAAAAGGATATTTTGAAAGAAGCTCATACTGCACCATATTTTATGCATCTTTACACTAAAAAAATGTTAGTAGGTCAAGGCAGAGCATGAGGCATCAGCAGAAAAATTAAGACACTTAGTCATTCCTTCATGGAAATGGGAGAAAATTTTGATATATTTTATGATGGCATTACTGAGGACCAGATTTAGACATGATTCAGTTTGGGTTATTATAGATAGGTTGACTAAATCAGCTCATTTCTCACTTGTACAGCAAATAGACTCCTTAGATAAGCTTGTGAGGTTATATGGGGTTCCAGTTTCTATTGTATCATATCGAGATCCACAATTTACTTATCAATTTTGAATGAGTTTATAGACAACTTTAGGGACTAGGTTAAATTTAAGTACTACATTTCACCCTCATTCAGATGGATAGTCGAAGCGTGTGATTTAGACATTGGAGGATATGATGAGAGCTTGTGTGTTGAACTTTGAGGCTGATTGGGATATATATCTACCTTTAATGGAGTTTGCGTATAATAACAATTATCACTCTAACATCAGTATGGCACCATTTGAGATGTTATATGGAAGGTGGTGTAGAGATCCAATATGTTGGGATATAAAGGCCACCAAGTTAGAGAGACTGGAGTTGGTTCAAGAGATGATGGAGAAAATAGGGGTGGTGAGGTGATGCTTCAAGGCAGCTTAGGATTGGCAAAAAAAATTATGCCGATCAACATCGTTGGGAGATGAGATATTGTTGGAGATATGATATTTCTACAGGTACTACCTTGGAGGAAAATTTTGAGGTTTGGTAGGAGATGGAAGTTGAGTTCGAGATATTTTAGGCCATATGAAATTGTACAATGTGTGGGCTTGTTAGCTTACTGAATAGCCTTACCATCAGAGTTATCATAGATTCATGATGTACCACGTGTTGATGTTGAGATGGTACTGATCATATCCTAGCCATACTATATCGTGGCCTGAGATCAAAGTTGCAAATGATATGACTTATAAAGAGGAGCCAATGGAGGTATTAGACAGAAAATAAATTAAGGAGACAGGAGATTCCAATGGTATAATTTTTGTAGAGCCATCATCGTTCTCCAACAGAGGCAACTTGGGAGGTAGAAGACAAAGATTGACATCAATATCCTCATTTATTTGGATCCTCAGGTACATATTTTAATTTCAAGGAAAAAAAATTTTAGGGGGAGAACTGTAAAGCCTACGAAAGGAAGAAAAAAAAGAGTCAGCCATAACAAACCAACCCAGCCCATAAAACAATTAAACAGAGGAGTATATATATAAGGAGATAGCATATGGGTGATTAGTCACCCAATGAAAAAGTTGTCTTCTTCTTCTTCTTCCTCCCTATTTATTTTCCAACTGATAATTGTTTAAATACACGATTTTTCTCCTACATGTGAATTTTTTCTCATATATTCCCTTATTTTGTTTGTTTTGCAGCAAATTGTGAGGAAAATTTGAAGGTTAACAACTAAAAAATCCCATAGAATGGCATAAAACTTTATATAGGTAAAACTTTTCTAACAACAATTCTATGCCATTTATTTGTGAGTTTTAGTCATCCTACATTAGTTTATACTTGGAAAAAATATTGTAATTGTTTAGGGCAATAATTTGAAGTCATAGGCAAAATAAAATGGAGAAAAGGTGGCTAGAAAATTGAGAAAAAGAATAGAAAGGAAAAGAAGAGAGGGTGAAGGAGAAGGCAATTGAGGAAATTTTAAGTTTTATTTAAGGGTAAATTTGGAATTTAATTTATAGAAGGGTATTTTGTATTAATAAAAACAAATGAGGGTAAAATATGAGTTTTAATAGTCACGGTATTTTAGTAATTATGGTGGTTAGGTTAAGTAAGGATATTTTTTAATAATCAGGAATAAAGTGAAAAAGGGAATAATGTTAGATTATTAAGTATAACTGAGTAGAAAATTTTTCTTAAATAAGTCTAATAGAAATTTGTAATTATTAGGTTCAAACGTTAGATTAAGGAGTATATTAGACTTATCAATTAGTTGAGTATGAAATTCAAGTAAGGATAACCTTGGACTGTACTCTTAGAATAGTCAAAGGTTTTTGAAACTTCGAATTTTGTCATTAATAAATTATTTTATAACGAATCATATTTTGAATTAGTCATTAGTTAAATTAATGATTAATAGTTATATATATGAATTATGTTTTTTTATTTCACAAATAATTAAGAAAGTAGAAAGAGTTTTGCATTTGTATTTTTGTTACGTACTATGAGGTGTATTGTTTGTTACTTCAGAAAAAAAAATTGTTAATTAAATTTTCAGTTGTGCATGAGTATAATTAAGAATATTAAGGTAAATAAATCACGTCCATGAAATTAAATAGGGACTGGCTTATAATAGGTTGTGAATAAATGACATAAATCGTGAATCTGTGGTTAACCTAGGATAAGCTACATTCGATGGTCATATGTTGATAGATTGTTTATATATGAGCGAGCGATGACTAGGTATACACCCGTGAAGCAGGTACCGGGGCATCCTGAGTTCCAAGGATGTCCTATGCTGATAGTTACGTACCGAGATATCCTAAATTTTAAGGATATCTTATATCGATGGCTAGGTATTTGAGTAGTACCGGGGTACCAAATTAGATTGAGAAATTGAGGTACTCTATGCTAATATTTATTCATCTAATTATGTTTCCACTTAGTGAGAGATTATAATGAGTAAAGATGAGCCGACAACCTATTAAATGTAAGCCTACTAGATTAAGCAGTGCCTAGACAATTTAGTTAATAATGAAATTAAATATAAATGGAAATAATGAACTAATATTAGTCTTAATCTTTACTATTGATAAAATTTTGAATGTTTGTTAATTGTTTAGATGGGTTAACTGTTATTGTGTATTTTAGTATAATATGTTTGTTTTAATCATTTGACTAGTTATTATATATAAATATCGAGTTATTTGATTTTAAAGGTACGGTCAGTTACTTTTACTGAGTAGGCAACTCACCTCTTGCCGTTATTTTTAAAAAAAGATAAACATATTGTCGATAATCCCAGTGCACATGATTAATGGAATGGATTTTAGGCGGGCCAGCATATTAAATTGAGTAAAGTTGTTTTATTGCATATGCTTTTGAATTTGACAGTTCAGGTTGTTGTGTTTGCATAAAATATTTTGTGACTGGCGAACATCCTTTTTTGGAACTAATGATGATTTTAGTAATTAATGTTATAATTTGGGAACAATTTGGACAATTATGGATTAAGAATGATCGGAGTGTCATAGTTTGGTTCCACTTCTTTTTTTGTTATAGTTTTTAGTTTTCATCTTCATCATCAACACCAAGTTGAAGTCCTGCTAAGGCGCGATTTTTGGGGTGTTTTTGTTTTTTGTTTTTAGTTTTCGCTTTTTTTAATAAAAACAAAAACTTGTTTAGTTGTTAATGTCAATATGGTTATATTTTTATCATTGATAATAATTACATATTAGATAAAACTTTAAAATAAG
>JAOQMQ010018142.1:0-10023 GCA_027563845.1 Erythroxylum subrotundum | reverse complement strand
AAAGTATCGGGATTTTTCGGATTAGTCAAGGTTTTCAACGCGGATTCGGGTTCCAATTTGGATTTACGGATTAAGAGATTGGATATTCGGATACGGGTTCCAACAATCCACTTCGGTGACAGAGCACTTAAATACTTTAAATACTCTATTTTCCTAACTCACATCATTGGGGCACACAATAGAGATAAGTAAACGTATGGAACTTCTACTCCAAAGTTTATCAAATTCGTATGACCAACTTGTCGTCAATGTAACAAACAACATAGACATTCTAGTCTTCGATAATATTGCAGCTGCTATTCTAGAATAAGAGAGTCGGCGTAAAAGTAAGGAAGACAGGCTGAAAAATTCACAACAAGCGGAGGCCTTGGTAGTGACGAGAGGAAGATCAATGGAACGTGGCCCAAATGAGAGTCATAGTCATGGTAAATCAAAATCCAGGAGTAAGAAGAATTTCAAGTGCTACAATTGTGGCAAGAAAGGGTACTTGAAGAAGGATCGTTGAAATCTAAATAAGAAAGATTCTATTCCTCAAAGAAATGCAGCAAATACTTCAAATGATGGAGGTGCAATGGTCTATGAAGCGACAACGACTATTGGAGGCAAGAGAAGATTTGTTGATATATGGCTTCTCGATTCAGCAACTACTTTTCATATGAATTCTTGAAGAGAATGGTTCCATAATATGAATCTATCTTTCCATAATATGAATCTATCTCTGGGAGATTTGTGTACAGCTGTGATGATCAAGCTTTGAAGATCGTTGGTATCGGCAACATTAAGTTAAAGATGTATGACGGGACAATTCAGACTATTGAAAAAGTACATGTGTAGGGCCTGAAGAAAAATTTGTTGTCTGTAGGGCAACTAGATGATCTCGGTTTCATATTTAAGATTCAGAACAATATTATGAAGGTGATTAAAGAGGCGCTTGTATTTATGAAAGCAGAGAATATAGCTGCAAATTTATACGTACTAAAGGGAGAAAGTTTGCAAGAAGGAGAAGCATCAGTTGCTGTGATAAGTCCAGGTGAAAAATTTGCAATGACATGGCATAAAAAGTTTGGACGTATGTCTGAACAAGGAATGAAGATACTTGTAGAGAAGAAACTACTTCTAGTTCTTACGAAGGTATCACTACCCTTCTATGAGCATTGCATTGTGAGCAAGCAGTGTCAATTGAAATTCAACATATCAAACTTCAGAAGCAAGGAAATTTTAGAATCGATTCACTCTAATGTATGGCAAGCACCATTGACATCCTTGGGAGGAGCAAATTTCTTTGTATCATTCATTGATGATTATTCAAGGAGATGTTAGGTGTTCCCTATTAAGAGCAAGGCAAATGTGTTTCCAATTTTCAAATTCTACAAAGCGCAGGTGGAACTCTAATTTGGTAAGAAGATCAAGTGTTTGCACTCAGATAATAGAGGTGAATATACTAGTAAAGAATTTGTTGAATTATGTAAGCAAGAAGGCATCAAAAGGTAGTTCACAATGGCATACACTCCTCAACAAAATGGAGTGGTGGAGCGAATGAATAGAACTTTGATGGAAAGAACAAGAGCGATGATGAGAATTGCAGGCTTAGATAAGAAATTCTAGGCAGAAGCAGTCAATACCGCTTGTTATGTGGTAAATCAGGCTCTATCAACTACAACTGAGTTAAAGACATTGATGGAGATGTGGACTGGTAGACTAGTGGATTATTCAAACCTCCATATATTTGAAAGTTCTGCCTATGTGATGTTCAATGCCCAAGAAACTACAAAGTTGGATCCAAAATTCAGAAGATGTATTTTCTTGGGATATGCTGAAGGAGTAAAGGGTTATTGTCTGTGGGATCCCACTTCCCACAAGATTGTTATCATTATAGATGTTATTTTCTTGGAAGATAATAATCAAGAGCAAACAAAAAGATGTTAGCATTTTAAAATATAATTCAAAAACTACAATAGTACAGGTGGAAAGCGAATTTGATCAAAATGATTGTTCTGAAGCTGCATCAGAGCACGAGGAGCAAGAACCAGTCCAATATGGTGTTTTAGATACTCGGAGATCAACTCGCACAATAAGAGCACTGAGCTAGCACTCAGATTATATTATGGAGAGCAATATTGCATATTGTCTTTTAATTGAGGATGGAGAGCCATAAACTTTTCAAGAAGCAATGATTAGTTCAGATGTATCTCAGTGGATGGTAGCAATGCAGGAAGAAATTTAAGCTCTGTATAAGAATAAGACATGGGAGCTGGCATCATTACCAGAAGGAAGCAAGCCTATTGGCAATAAATCGGTTTACAAGATCAAGCGGAGTGGTGACGATTAAGTAAAGCGATATCGTTCTAGATTGGTGGTAAAAGAATATGCTCAGAAGTAAGGAATTGACTTCAATGAAATATTTTCTCCTATGGTTTAACTTACTATAGTTCGAGTAGTCCTGATAATATGTGCTACATTTGGCTTACATCTTGAGCAGTGAGATGTGAAAACTGCATGTTTTCATGGAGATCTTGAAGAAGAAATTTATATGCTCCAACTAGAAGGTTTTTAAGAACAAGGAAAAGAGAACTTGGTTTATAAGTTGAACAAATCTCTGTACGGTCTAAAGCAGGCACAGAGGTGTTGGTGTAAGAGATTTGATTCCTTCATCATAAGCCTTGGATATAGCAAACTGAATGCGAGTGCATATTTCAATAGGTTTGATAAAGATGATTTTATAGTTTTGCTACTATATATGGATGACATGTTGGTTGCAGGCTCCAACAATGATCGTATCAAAGAATTGAAGGCACAGTTAGTTAGAGAATTTGAAATGAAGGACTTGGGGCTAGCAAACAAGATTCTAGGGATGCAAATTCACAAATACAGAGATAATAGAAAGATTTGGCTTTCTCAAAAGAATTATTTAAAGAAGATCTTGCGACGTTTCAATATGCAAGATTGTAAGTCAATTTCTACCCCTCTTCTTGTTAGTTTCAAGTTATGCTCAAGTATGAGTTCTAGCAATGAAGAAGAGAGGATGGAGATGTCTCGAGTACGGTATGCATCAGCAGTGGGAAGCTTAATGTTCGCTATGATTTGTATAAGACCAGACATTGCACATGTAGTGGGAGTAGTTAGTCGATACATGGTAAATCCTAGTCGAGAGCATTGAAATACTATTAAGAGGATTCTCAAATATATTAAGGGAACCTCAAATGTTGCATTATGTTATGAAGGATCAGATTTTACGATCAAAAGATATGTTGATGCTGATTATGTGGTGATCTTGATAAAAGTAAATCGACTACAAGATATATGTTTACACTAGCTATAGGAGCTGTGAGTTGGGTTTCAAAACTATAATCAGTTGTGGCTACGTCAACAACAGAAGCAGAATATGTAGCAGCTACACAAGCTAGTAAAGAAGCAGTGTGGTCGAAGTTGATGTTGGAAGAAATTGAATGCATATAAGAGAACATTACTTTGTTTTGTGATAACCAAAGTGCTTTGCATCTTGTAAGGAATCCAACATTTCATTCAAAGACAAATCACATTCGAGTTCAATATTACTTCGATTGTGAGAAAGCAGAAGAAGGAATGGTGAACATGCAGAAAATTCATACAATGGATAACCTGGCAGATTTTATGACAAAAGCAATCAATGGTGACAAGTTTATGTGGTGTCGATCCTCGTGTAACCTGACAGAGGCGTAAGCAACATAAACTGGCAAGCTAGAAAGAATAGTTTGAAGATCTGATTGACTCTCAATCAAATCTTTAAGTGGGCGAATTGTCAAAAAAGGTATGCATGGGGGGCTTTCTCCCTGTTCTTGCAATTTAGATGATATTTATACTACAAACCCAACAAGCGACTATTTATTGGAAACAAAACAAAACAAGATTCCAATTGATATGCAAACTTTATTTACAGGGTTAACGTTGGAAACTTTGCATTTATCAGTAACCATTTTCATAATGAATAATATAATAACGGAGATGTTGAAGTCAAGTTTGTGTCTTTTACTTGCCTTTTTATGCTTATATCTCTCCACTTGCTTCTTGTTACATCTTCCTTGTTGTTGGCTGGCATTTGATCATCAGGTATGCCTCTTGCGCCAATGTGAATCATGTTCTTTTTCTTTTATGGTTTTAATTAATTATATATACAACAAAGAAGTAATCTTCGAGCTTTTGTGTCTAATTCAGGTTATTGTAAAATCATTTCATACCACTAATGAAATTGAGCTTATGGATCAGAAAGCATTGCATTACTTGGAAGTATTGAGGTATCTGATCCTGATTTATTTTCATTTTTCTATTTAATTATGTCTACAATTTCTACACATACATGCATCTTTGATATCAAGTCCTTCTTCGCTATTCTCTGCATATTACCTCCTTTCATAAAAAAAAAACATACAGTTGTAATCAACTTTGAAACTTTCAAGGGATGTAAATAAACTAATTATACTAGCGTTTGAAACACCATAACTGATGAATCCACATTTCCTTTCTTAAATATCAAGGCAACTTCAAGATTCTCTGTTCTTTTGAGCATTTCATTTAGTTGGAAAAAAATTGATTGTACCAATTTGCAATTATTGCTGCAATCTACACTTTGCTTCGAGTAAAATGGTAGGTTTACTGAAATGCAAGTTTAGTTGAAGCTTCTCTGTCACTCCTAGGTATTTTAAAAGCAAATTAAATTGTGAATAAAGTCGAAAGGATTTCTCTTGACTAGGTTACCATAAGTTTCTAAATTTACAGGCTACTAATATCGTATTGAGGTTGGAAAGCTAAAAGAAGACTACTTCAATGGAAAGTATGATTTCATTTGAAGTCATCAGTAAGGAAGCTATTGATCTGGTATGTATTTTAAAACTAATCTACTTACCAAAATTATGTTTGTAATTATGTTTTCTCAAATTACAATGAAGAATACAATTACACTTCCTGTTTTGCCTGTAGCACTGTTACATATTGCAGATAGACAAGTTAAAATTTTCATCCACTGCTCTTTTCAAACCGAAGATGCTCCTTAGTCATTGAATTGTTCAATCAGAGTTAGAAAGAAGATTAATTTATAACCCTAACTAAAAGTGATATTATACTTCCCGGATGCTGAAATTAGATGTAATGGATTAAGTGACCGGTGAAAAGCAATTTTACTCTATAACTGTTATTTAGTATTGATGAAAATCAGGATTGTGATTTATGAGAAATTATTTCCTAATCATAAAATAGGAAACAAGAGGATATCATGGATATTTACTTTAGAAAATTTTTGTAGATAGGGGATATTGTTGTAAATAGGAAATATTTTAGCTACTTAAATTAAGCTAGGACTTGTGTATATATTCAAAGGCACTTTTTGTGCAAAATAAGAAAAAAGATTACTTCTTTCTTCATGGTATCAGATCCCAAGACGTTGTAACTCCTGGTTTCTTTTTTTTTTTTGACACTTACTTGGCCTTCATTGCCAATAGTGCCTTCTGAAAAACATATGGCTAAATTTATTACCAGCAAAAACCCCAACGTGGAGGTCTCTTCCTCCTCTGAAATCTCCTTTGTTGGTAATCCCAAAATGTACACCCATACCCATATTGGTGAATTACAAACGTTGTTTCCATCTTACCAACTTAATGGTAAAAACTACCTCCACTGGTCACAAATAGTTAAGACTTTCTTTAAGGGCAAGGGAAAGCTTTCTCACCTATTAGGACCTACTTCTGCTTTTTCGGATCCTAAGTTTGAGGCTTGAGATGTAGAGGATTCCTTAATCATGTCATGGCTTTGAAACTCTGTGGAACCAGACATTAGAGGAACTTACATGTTCCTCTCATCTGCTAAGGAGATATGGGATGTTGTTACTCAATCTTATTCTAAAGTAAATGATGCCTCTTTCTAAAGTAAATGATGCCTCTTTAAGGCTAGAAGAGGACTGTACGAGTTAACAACAGACAACTTATTACCCTCAGGGACCTTGAAAGGTCCTCCTTTAGACTTTTACAGAACTAAGAATGTTGCTCTTAATGCTTCTATTTCCTTCAATGTTTGGCATAATAGGTTAGGAAATGATTCCAAGAAGAAAATGAGACACATCAATGAGATCATGTTTTCCAATTATCACTTATCCGATTGTCAAATCTGTCCTGTGGCAAAACAACACAGAAAAGCCTTCCCTAAACACAAAATACGAACCACTAATCCCTTTGAAATTCTATACATGGATCTATGGGGACCATATAGGATACCCACTCTAGATGGATCACAGTTTTTCCTAACCATCGTGGATGACTTCTCTAGAGCTACCTGGACCTTTTTTCTCTAACATAAAGACATAACCCAACCCATCATAACCCAGTTCATCAAAACCACTGAAAATCAATTTGACACAAAGGTCTTAAAAGAGAATTCATAAACAATGAATGCGGTACATCAGAAAAGTTGTTTACACCCCACAACAAAATGGGGTAGTAGAGATAAAACACAAACATTTACTGCAAATAACAAGGGCCTTACTATTTACAGTAAACTTACCTAAACAATATTGGGAGGAAGCCCTCCTCACTGCCACCTACCTCCTAAACAGAATCCCAACCGAAGCCCTATAGTGGAAAATACCATATGAGAGGCTACATCAAAGAAAGCTAACCTATGAACACTTGAAAGTTTTCGGGTGTCTATGCTTTGTCCTTGAAAAAACACCTAACAAAACCAAACTAGATCCTAGATCTTTAAAATGCATTTTTTGGATACATGCCAGAATACAAAGCCTACAGAGTCATGGACATTGGGACAAAAACTATTTTCAGTTCAAGAGATGTAACTTTCCACGAAAACACTTTTCCCTTTGCCAACACACAGACTAACCTTGAACAAGTACCACTACCATTATTCCCCTACAACACAATAGATAATGATGTAGAAACATTAATTGAGATGCCAGGATCATCGAGCATATAACATATAAAAGACACACCAGAAACCGCAGAAACACTACCACAACCTAACAACACCACCAATCAAGAGACTACTATAAACAACAACGTAAGAAAGAGTCAAAGAACCCATACCACACCAAAATACCTTGATGACTATGTCCACCAATCCTCTGCTCATCATTATACTTCTATCCCTGATTCTGCTAATATCACTTTACAAGTCTATGGTCCTATAGGAATAGAAGAAGACAAGGATTTAAACTTCCAGGTTACGCATACATAAAACTACAAGGAGTTTATAAGTAATGTGTGCACTGCCTTTGAACCTTTGTCTTATGAAACAACAAGCAAGTCAAAGGAGTGGTTGAACTCCATGAATGAGCAACTAGCAGCCCTAGAAGAAAACCAAACCTAGGTATTGGCGAAATTACCTAAAGGGAAACAAGATATAGCATCAAAGTGGGTATACAAAGTGAAATACAACCCAGATGGCACTGTTAAGAAGCTGAAATCAAGGCTGGTAGCAAAGGGATTCAACCAAAGGGAAGGAGTGGACTATTAGGAGGCGTTCTCTCTGATAGCCAGGATTGTGACAATAAGGGCATTCCTAGCCATAGCTACAATTAGAAAGTGGCCTATCCTATAGTGTGACATAAATGATGTCTATCTACATGGCCACTTAGAAGAAGAAATCTACATGTTACCACCATAGGGTTATAGGAAGGCTAAGGAAGGAGAGGTTTGCAGACAGATGAAGTCTATCTATGGACTCAAACAAGCGAGAAGGCAATGGCACAAAGAACTGACCACAAAACTAAAGGGATTAGGCTTCGACAAAGCAGAAGAAAATCATTGCCTATACACTAAAGGTCATGGCAACAACTTTATTACCATCACCATCTACGTAGATGACATTCTCATCACTAGAGCAAAGGAAGAACATTTAAACACTATCAAAGATGCCCTACACAGAGAATTCACAATCAAAGACCTAGGGTATGCTAAGTTCTTCCTAGGATTTGAAATAGCAAGGTCAGAAAGAGGGATAATACTTAACCAAGGCAAATACGTAAGGGACATTTTATAAGAAACAAACTTACAGAATTGTAAACCATGCATAACACTCATAGTTTCAGGAAGGAAACTTACCATTGATGAAGGCAAGCTGCTCAAGGGCCCAGAACTCTACAAAAGAATCATAGGCAGGCTACAATACTTGAGCTTCATAAGACTCGACCTCACCTACATAACACAACAACTGAGGTAATTCATGAAGTCACCAAGGGAGCCTCATTGGAAAGCTGTAAAACACGTTCTCAAGTATCTCAAAGGAACACATAACCAAGGTCTATTCTACTCATCAAATTCAGACTTACAACTCACCGCTTACTCCGATTTAGATTGGGTAAGCTGTACGTTTAGCGTGCGATCCTTGATTGGGTTTTGTGTGTTCCTCGAAAAATCTCCCATATCATGGAAAACAAAGAAGCAAACAACTGTCAGTATGTAACATCCCGTTACCCATGTTAGGGCTAGAATTGTGAATTATGAGAATTTCTGAGAAATTAGGAAAAATGTTCTTCATGCATAATTAATTGTGACATGCACATTTTTGCACATTCATATTATTGTACATGCATTCATTGGCATTTTTCGGGTACAATTGAGTTGTTAAATATGATTAAAATGTGTTTTGGCAATTTTGGTATTATTTAGGATATTTTAGAATTTTTAGTGAATTTTGTGAAAAATCATGATTTTTGGACCAATCCTATTGTGACACGTGGACTAATTATAGTGTGACATGTGGCAACATGTATATATATGAAAAATGGCTCGTATGTGTGATGACATGTGGCAAATTTATTTGGATGACAAATTTAATACATGCAAAGTGAACATGTAGCTTAGGTTATGTGTAGGAAGTGATTACTGTAGCTTTTGGTACCCACCGAAAGCATTCAGCAGAGAATCCTTTCTTTGTTCCTTGTCCATCACTGAATATTGAATCTTTGTGTGTAACTGGGTTACTCTTACTACTGAGAAGTATAGCTGAATCAAGTAAGTCGTGTTTAAGTTTGTTTTTGGATGTTGTGTAAATGATGTTTTGATGGTAGAAGATGAGTTCATGCATGAATTGAGAAAGTTGAGTAGTTTCGGCGTTAATATAGAGTTGTTAAAAATGTGCTGGAAACCTTGTTGTTGAATCGTGATTTTGATGATGACTATTGTTAGAGATAAATACATGCATGAGAAGGTAAAGCAGTAGAGTTTCGGTGAATGCATGTGCTAAATGGCTTAGAGGAGGAGTCGAATTTGTGAATGTGGGAAAAATGCAGAAAATTGGAAGTTGCATGTATGAGAATCGGATTTTGGTGTTTAAGTGTAAATCTGGATTTTTGAATTGTATGTGTATTGATGAGCTAAAAATGAGTTAGAAGAATTGTTTTGAATGTTATTTGAGTTAGTTGATGTGAGAATAAACATGAGGAATGCAGAAAAATGAGAAGGTGAAAACCGAGGAAGACGAGTTTCAGTAACCAAACGTCGCGACTCATTCCTTTTTGTTCGCCGCGACATGCAACGCACCTTTGAGCTCGTCACGACTCATTCCTTTTTATACGTCGTGACGTGTGACACACCCTTGAGCTCATCGCGGCGACCGTTGCAAAAAAATCCTGAGAAAAACTAATTTCTGGACTGTACGTCGCGACTTCACTTTTTGTTCTCGTCGCGGCAAGGCCCTTCCTTAACAGCTCGAACATACTTTCGTATTTTGACCATAACTTTCTCTGTAGTTATCCAAATTAGGTGTTTTTTTATTCTTTGTAAACTAGAGACATATGGCTACAATGTTTATGAAGAAATGGAGTTTTAATTCTATCTCTAAGATTTTCTATATTTGGTTGGAAGTTGAGGTAAGAATTCTGCTGAAACTTATGAACCGTGTAAACTATTTTGAGTATATCTCTTAGTATACTGAACCAAATTAAATGAATTTGGTGTCATTAGAAAGTTAAGAAATGGGAGAACAACTTTACAGAAGGAAGTTTTGTCTAATTTGGTCATTTACCTTATCAGTTTTAGTGTGGAA
>JAOQMQ010018122.1:0-10025 GCA_027563845.1 Erythroxylum subrotundum | reverse complement strand
CTTCGTGCAGTTCATCGGCGGCTACCGGCTCAATCACTTCACCTTCGGGCAAATCACCAACATCAACTGCGTCATGCTCACGAGCTTGCGCTTCTTCATCTTCATTCTGGACAATGACCATTTCATTGTTGACGGTATCTCCAAGGTATAATGCTTTGGGGTATTCCATCGTTTTTACTCCACAATCTGCCAATCTTCGGCGAGCGCATCTGAAATACTAGGCGCCCAAGGGACAACTTGGTTATCAACGGTTTTTAAGGCAATGTATTCACGATACGGCACCATGTCATTTTCAAACACGCCAATCATCGTGCCGTGTTCGTTACGACTTGCAGGATACTTGTTTTCAGGAACGTAGTACAAAAACATACCCTTGCCATTCCAACCAGCACGCTCAACGCGCAAGCCTTTTTTCAAAGCGACAACAGCATCACCAAAACTTAAGCGCTCAGTTTTAGGTAGCACACTACCGCCTAGCACTGATTTTTCAGATTGTAGGAATTCTTCCTGTGCGGTATTGGTGGGCAAGTTGTCAAATTCAGCCAACGCTTTATGCAGCCAAAACCCATACGGCATCCACATTTTTTCAAATGCTTGCTCATAGGCAAACTTTTCACCAATTTTTTGGTCAAAGTTATTAGGGTCAACACACGCGCTTTCACCGGTAAAAGAAAATCCGCTTTTAGTCTTGATGGTGCAATGTGTGTTGGTATCGCCAAAGCGGTTGTACTCAACCGTATCAATTTCACTTTCTAAAAATTCTTTGGTGAGTTTTCGCTCGGGCAATGTTGCAACTAAAGCTGCTGCTGAAATAACGCCTAATACGTGTGATAGTCGTAACGCTCGCATGATGATTTCCTTATTAAAAATGGTTTGGTTTGTTGATGCTACGGCGCAAAGACGTAAAAACCGCCCAATGAATTAAACAAAGGACGGTTTCTAAGGTCGTAAAACGTGTGCTTATTCTAGCGGCTGTGTATTGCGATACTGCATAATCACACGGATTTCAGCATTAGCCGGAATGGTCAAGCCCGCTTTAAACAACACGCCCACATCGGTAGCGGTATCGCTTGGGGCATATTTAAACGCGCCTAGCTTTTGCGTGTTGGTAAACTTTTCAGCCGAAATGTCAACGGCTTCAACAAACGCCTGCGCCATTGCGCTGTTTTTGATTAAGCCAACGTCCACGGTACCTGTACCAACGGCAGTGGTGTAAACGTCCATTGAGATAACTTTACAGTTAGCCGGTAGCTGACCCATCAGCAAGATATCGCCATTGGTGATCGCTTGTGCTGCTTGTGGTTTATAGAAAAACTCATAAACCATGCCGCTTCCGCCATCAACACAATCCGCCGCTTGCTTAACTTTGTTGCATTGCTCGGTTTTTAAAATAGCCATTTGGATATTTCCTTCTTAAATAGGATTAAAGGGAAGCATGGGATAGCTTGACTACCCCATGCTAAAAGTTAAGCCAGTGCGGTTACGGCTGTGTCAATCGCGTAGCTGTTGACTACTTGACCGTTAAATTGCGGTAACTTGGTACCGTACACCATGCCAGCCGCGATACCCATGCGATTGCCGTAGTCTTTTTCTTCTTCCACCCAATCAGCACGCATGTTGCTTGAACCAGACGTACCGAATGCCACGGCTGCCGCTTGACGGCCCATCAATACCGCACGATGCGCCACCACGTTTTGACCTGCGCCATAGTCGTTAAACTCAACACCCACTGGTACTTGCTTAAAGCCAACATTGCGATATTCACCCAATACACCTGTGAAGATATTGCTTTGGTAGCCTGCATTGGTAGTCGCTGCCTTTTGGATATCAAGCCAGCCGCCCGTACCTGCGTCGTTACGCAAGTCTTGTTCTTGCTGCGCGGTGATGGTCATGATGTAGCTTTCACGTCCGCCTTTGTCCAGTGGGGTTAAGCGTAGCTTGCCGTCTGCCATACCGCCCGTTGCTTTGATTTTGGTTAAAACACGGTCAATCACGCCAAGGGTCAACTTGTCGCTTGCAGTCAAGGTAGCTTTTGAAGTTGCGTTACCGCCATAAGCTGTATGCGCGGCATCATACGGCACATAAGGGCTTGCACCTTTGATTGGTGCAGTTGCACCCATTGGGATATACAGCGATTGGTTCACACCACGCGCACCACCCAAAGTGGTTGCCATCACGCTGTCAAACTTTTGACCATGCCATTGTGCCAATTTTTCTTTGGCAATCATGCGTAGGTTGTTGACGGTGCGTTTCTGGGTCATCTTACCGCCGCCATCAACACCGTGACGGATTTGGTTAATGATGATTTGGTCGGTATACATATCTAGGCTTTCTTCGTTACCCTCTAAGGTATCGTCACCATAGACACCGTCACCGGTCAACTGTACTGCGATATCAAACGATACCGTATCACCCGCTTGACTGGTTAGGTCGTTGATTACCACGATAGGGGCATTAGCCATTTCAGCGCCTTCACGCACAGTGTTGGCTGGTGCCATTAGCTGCTTGCCATATAACGATTGAGGGATACCCGCTTTAAACAAGGCACCGCCAAACAATTTCACTGCTTTTGGGTCATTTAACCCAACGATTGTCTTAGCCATTTAATTCTCCTAGGCTTATTTGACACTTATGCGTCTGGGTTAATTGTCGTAATGACAAGTCTTTTTTGGGAAAGGTTACCGCGCCTGTCTCGGTTTCGATAACCACGCGTGTTGTCTTACCCTTGCTAAGAACGGTAATGGTACAGGGCTCATTAACGGTTATCACATCACCAAGTTTTAGGTCACGATAGTTTTTCATAGGATATTTGGCCTACACTTTTTGCATGTATTCAGTCAGTTCTGCGTCAGATAGGCGCTCAAGTGCGCGGTCATAATCTAAGCCAGATAGCTTATCGATATGCGCAAACTTATCATCAACGCTGTTATTGACCACGGCTTGCATTTGCCCCAAGTTAGGCGGGATGGTTGGCTGTGGTACATTGGCTTTTTGAGGTTGCTGTGCTTCACCGCCTGCGCTTGGCAAGTTCATATATGTGTCAACAACACTACGCGCCTTGTCAAACAGTTCAGCGTAGGTGGTTGTTGGCGGTAAAGTTTGCGACAAGATTTGGATTTGTTGGTCAAGCGCGGTAAGCTCTGGTGAGCCTGCCACAAATACGTCTTTGTTTTCAGGACGGTCTAAAAAGGCATCGGCTGCTGACGTAAAATCGTTTTGAATTTGCGCTTGCTGCGCGTCCGCCTGTGTTTGGACTTGGCTTTTTTGGTTTAGTAATGCCTGTTCTTCAAACTCAATCTTACGCGCCTCACGGTCAAGGCGTGCTTTTTCAGCCTGATAATCGCCTTCGCCAATCTCGCCATCAGTGTATTTATTGGCAAGCTCGCGCAAGGCTTCCACATTTTGCTCAAACCGTGCATCAATATCAGATTCACGCTGCGCAAAATCCGCCAGTTGCGATTGGATATCTACCGTATTAGCAGTATCGGCAGTAGTATCGGTAACAGGGTTATTAACAGTAACATCAATATCAACATCAGCGGCATTGCTAGTATCAGCGCCACTATTGTCAGTGTCAGTAGCTTCATTCGCCTGATCATCCTGCAAAAGCTCTGCGATTTCTTCGGGTAATAGATTGGCGTGGTCATCGGTTTGCGCTTGGGCATTGGTATCGACTTGCGGCTGTTCATCAACATTCACGTTGACGGTGGCGTCTTGGGTATTTTCACTCATGGCGTATGCTCCGTATTATTGATTTTGGACGGGTTGGTTGGCGGATTGTTGCATTTGTTCAAGCATGGCAGGGTCAATGGCTTGCTCTGGCGCTGCTTGCGGTGGTAAATCTTGTGGTGGTTCTTGCATTTGCTCTGGTGGCATGAGCTCGCCTTCAGGCGCTTGCTCTTGTGGCTCTACGGCTTTGGCTAGTTCTTCTTCAGCCCCGCCACTACCTGCCATGATGTTATCTAGGTTTTTCAAGAAGTCATCAATCGTAGGTGCCAATGCAGGGTTTTGTAGAATTAATTGAGCCACCTGTGCTGCCTTGGCTGTTGCATCTGCCTGTGAATTTCTCGCATTAGCCAATTCACGGCGCCCTTCGGCTTTAAGCTGTGCGGCGCGTGCGTTGTTGTATTCAACTTCAGAATGGGCTTTGAGAACCTGTAGCTCCTTAATCTTGTCTTGCAGCGCTTGCTCGGCTTGCTGTTTTTGTGCCATGGCTTGCTCACGCGCTTGACGTTCTTCGTCCGTTTCGTTCTTCGGTGGCAAGTTCATAATCTCGCGTAGCTTATCAACCATCTGGTCTTTGTTCGGGAAGTCTTGCAGGTCAATGGCCATTTCAATCATCAGCATAGTCGCGTTCGGATTGCCGGTGGCTTGACCAATATTGCTTGCCACAGTGATAAGCTGCTCGCTTAACGCTTGGCGCATTGATTGCCGATAATCGCGCTGCGCCACGATAAAGTCCGCTTGGGTTGCGGTGATATCGGTTTCTGGGGTACTGTTAAGCGTAACAAAATCTTGTTTCTTTGGGTTTAAGTCACTGCCAGTAATGCGAAATTGCATCTTACGGTTGATAAATTGTTCGGTCAGTGATAATACCAACTCGCCTTCTAGCTGATGGGCCATGACATGATTATCAATGATAGGCGTGGTGATAACCGTGCCTTGCTCTTGCAGCGATTGAATAGCAATACCCGACAAGGCATTATTGTTGACACCACGATTTTCTGACGTGACACCGCTAATCTGCTTGAGATAGGCGCTATCCATTTCCGCAAACGACACATGCGCTGGGGCAAGTTGGCTGTTTTCCATTACTTCAAAGCGCTTGCCTGGCTGTACTTCGACATAGCCATTGACTTTGGCCACTTCTTCAATGGCTTCGTTTTTATCGAGTACCGCGTCACTATCGGCGATAATGCGGCGGCTTGCCATCATCCATAGTGCGTAGTTTTTACGCTCATTTAAATCAGTCTGTGGGTCAATGATTTGACGCACCACGCCATACGGCGTTTTATCTTTCTTGTGCATAAACGCCAAACGGCGTACGAAGGGGAAACGATTATGCTTGTAGATAGACTTGCCATGATAAAGCACCGTATGCGCGGTATACATGGCCATATACATTTGCTCGCGCACAATCTCTTTGGTTTCAGCGTCGGTAGTCTCAAGCAACCCCTTATGACGGTCATTATCAAAAATCTCGCCAGTTAACCCACCGGCATTGGTCAATACTTTGACGCGCTCGGTCTTGCGATACCACAACTCCCACACGCGAACGGCTGACCGCGTGGTAAGGTAACGCCCACCTAGCACATTCATTGAGCCAGAACGCACTACGGTAATATGCTCATCACACTGACCCACTACCGCTTGATTGCCATTAGCCAAGTAGCCATCGCCTAGATGGTCCGACATCAACTCGTCTTGCAGTATGTCAAACCCGGCTGATTCTTGTTCAAGCTCACGCTTTTTGCTGGGGAAGTATTGCTGCAAGGTCTCTAAATCAACAATCTTTGAGCGCCAGATATAGCGGCAGTCTTTTAAATCCATGCGCACAGACTTGCTATCGCATACCACGTTCTGCCAGTTCTCATGGGTCAATGAGATAAACGGCGCGCCATCTTCATTCTGCTCAACACAAATATACGTCCAACCTTCACCCGTCTTAACGCAATCCTCAAACGCCAGTGAGCGCTGCCATTTGGCTTTGTTGATATCATCAATGTATTTGACTAGGCGCGACTTTAAGACAGCAGGTTCAACATCGTCATCGGTGCGTGGTAACACTGACCAATCCGACCGCGCACGGCGTTCGCTACCACACATCCAATCGACAACCGGCTTAATCTCGTTATAGACACGCGGGGTTTGGTTGCGTTCTTCATAGATGGCCAACTGTTCTGGTGAAAATTGGTCGCCATCATAAAACGATTCATCACGGCTGCGCTTGGCTCGCCCTTCGATTTGCTGGTCAAGCTCATAGCGATACGATTCATGCGCCCACGCCAAAAACTGACCCTCATTGGTCTGCAAATATTCTTCGCTAAATTTGGTATCTGACATGGGTAAGCTCTATAAAACAGTTTCAGTGATAGTGGGCTGTAATACTTCAAGCGCCTTGTTGAGCGCCTTCTGGTTTAAATCTTCGCTTTCTGGTGGGTGCTGCACTAATAAATCAAGGTTATCAATCAAGCAATCCATGATGACGTGCATTTCACGCTCGCCCGCCTGTCCGTGCCATAACTGCTTGGCAATGTCATGGGCTGAATCAACCAGCCAGTTCTCATCCAGCACGCGAAAGGCGTTTTTGCGAAATAACGCAATGTTGGTCTTACCCATCCCAAACGAGTTACGGCAAATAAGTAACACCGCATCGGTGTATGGCGCGCCATCTTCATCACGATAAAACACATTGCACACAAACGCTTTTAAGTTAAAGCCACTTTTGACACTGGCGTCTTTGAGTTTTCCGTACTGCAATTCGCACAACTCTTTGCGCTCGATGTATTCGGGCAAATATAGGGGTAAATTCATACAAGGTATCTCTACAAGACGTTGCGATTATTGCGCGCTTTACGTTTTGCGCGTTTTTGGGTATTCATCATTGCCAAAATGACCGCATCTGCACGGTCAGGGCTTCGTCCAATGCGTTTTTTGGTGAGCTCTTTAACTTCGATTTGGATTTCCTTGCCTTTAAATGACCAAAGTGGCGCGGTTAAATCCTTGAGTAGCTCGGTATCTGGCGGCAAGGCGATATCTAGTCCGCTTTCTGGGTCAAGCATTTCGCGCATCTGCCACCACAGCTGTGAGCGTAGATTATAAAAGCGCATAATGCCGTCACTGCTGGTTTCGGTAGAAGCGTTACGCACGTCCACACCCACTACATGAACACCGATATCTTTAAGTTTGTCATACGGACTTGCCCCAACACCGATTACGTCAATATGGATAGGCGCTTGGTCTTTTTGCTCTATCACCACACGCGCGGCAACGGCTGTGCCATCTGGTACGCCTGTGCCTTTTTCCACGTACAACTCATCAATCCAGTTGCGATAACGCTTGGCAATGACCAAGTTGTCATCACCACCGCGCACCGGGTCAACACCTAGACTGTCCATTTCGCCCAATAAACCCATCTGACGCATGGTTGCGCGGTCTTTCCATCTTGCCTGCGCTGCTTCCACCCACAATGTTGGGATAACCTGCCATTCACTGTCTTTAACGCCTGCGCCAAAGTCACCGTGTAGCATCTGACTACGCAGTGGCTCTGGTAGCGCTTGCAATGTTTTGATATAGCCAGATTCGACAAGGTAGGGATTGTCAGTTACCTTGGCATGGACAAAGGTGCGCGTTTCAGGCTCAATAATGTCCTGCGCGGTGTATTCGCATGGGTCAAAGTCATAACACGGCTCACCGTTCACTAACACAAATGGGTCAGTGTTTAAGGTTGGCAGCCAATAATCCTTACCTTCAACCACGTAACAAGCGCGTAGCTCACCGCTTTTTGCCTTTGGCTCGTAGTTTTTATCCAGCCACGGCTTAAAGTAATCAATTACCCATCGCCCTTCGGCGGTGGTCGGTGGATTAAACGTCATCAACACGCGCTTGCGCTGCTTTGGATCAGCAGAACGAAGCCAACCCATCAAGAAACGCACCTGTGATTCGCGCAAGTTTGCCGTTTCATCGAACACAATCAAGTCATGCGGCACACCTTGCATCTTAGTTTCATCACCGATGTTTGGAATACCCAGTAAATCAATCAGGCAATTAGATACTGGGTTGGTCCATGACCCACCCACGCTATTAAAACCTTTGCGATGACCGACAATTTCAATTATACGGTCCGTAATACCTTTGAGCTGCTTGGCTTCATCACGCACAATCATCACGCGCTGGTGTTCGGTGAGCGCAAGGCCAACGGCTAGGTCGGTGTTATGCGTTGGCAGCATAGCTTTGGTAATCAAATACTGTCTGCTTGGGCTGTCAACCGCGATGCACTTGGTTGGTACGCTTGGAACAAGTTTAATACTAACGATATCTCGTACTCGTCTTTTGCCAGTTGCATAATCAACAACCCATATTCGATAGCCGCTTTTATTCAGCATTAAATACAAGTCTTTTGTTTCGCTAACACTAAACCAATCATCTCTTGCTGTCTGATATGTTTGATACGTCCAACGATGCACGTCATCAGCAATGACCGTTGTACCATCGTCAAACACAAGCTCAAAACATGGGCGTTGGCTTATCTCTGATACGCCAATCACTTGACAAGGATTGCCTGCTTCATCAAGCAAAGTATCGCCCACGGCAACATCGGCCATCGTGGTAAATCCTGTTGGCGTGGCAAGTAAGGTATCAAGCGCTAAACCTTTACCACCCCCGGCTGCCCCGCCATAGCCAGTGATAGTGGACTTTGATAGATAAGCCTGTGTCTGTACGCCGGCAATCGGTGTCCAGATTGGCATTTGGTCAAATAGGCTCATAATCTCGGCTTGCTCATCGGGTGTCAGGTGTTCCCATAACTCAAGAATTTCGTCACGAGTGAAAGACGGGTTACTCATCGTCATTCACCGCTTTGGATGCCTGCTCTGCTTCAGCTAGTTTTTGACGCTGCCTAGCGATACTTAGCGCGCCTTCTAGCTTGCTGGCAAGCTGTTCTGGCGTGATATTGCGGTTGTTATTCTTCGCGGCTTCTTTCTCAAGCTCACGTTCTTTGCGCATATCGTTCTTACGCTTCTCGATATCGAGCTGCACAATCTCAAGACGAGCAATCAAGTTAGTTAACCGCACATACTCGCTGCCAAAATCACGCCTGCGAAATACCCGCTTACGCTTTAATGGCTCGGATTCTTGGCGCATCCCTTTAGTATCTTCCCAGATATCATCGTCAAAATGCTCGCCGCACTGCTCGGCTTCGCGGTATTTTTCGGCGCGCTCGGTTTCTTCATCTTCACCGACTGCCAATGTCTCATTGACAATCTCGTCAAGCTGTGGCGTTTCGCCTTGTAGCGCCATGATTTGCAATAGGCTGGTAAGCTGCATACGCGCAATGGCAAGCTCCATCGCAATACTGCCTTGCATGGCTGCAGCGTTATCTAAATCTTTCGGGTCAATGACGCGACTATAGATGCCGTGCTTGAGTGCGTTTTTATTACCCTTGCCTGCGCCAGTGCTTGCACCACCATGCTTATAGCATCGACCATTGGTCATTGCTTTAGCTTTACACGGTTTACCGCTACGAGTTTTTGCCCCACAAATTTTGTCTGACATGAAAACTCACTCCGATATTTTCCGTGTCGCTCCTATGACCGCACCGCGCAAATAAAAAAAGCTCATCAAACGACCAACGCCTGTGAGCCAAACTGGAATAAAAAAGCCTATTGCTGTGGATGATAGGCGTAAAAAAAGCCACTTGAGGGGACAAGTGACTTGAAAGTGTTGCGGTTATCCAATGCGACCGCTATTGTAGTAAATCTTACCGTTTATTTACCCGTGGGTCAATCTTTTTACGCATAATATATTGACAAGGGCATTACATGGGGTGGTTTTGTGAAAAACTAACTAGCATTCACAAAAATAGCCGATTGCCAGTATATTTTAAATTCTTTATTTTGCCCTGTGCCACTTCTGACAGCCAAACAGCTATTCTAACGCTGCAGAGGGTGACAAAACTGATTGATTGCTTTAGACTGGAACAAAGATCGTGCTGTAATTTAAGAAAACATCAGAATCAAAGTAATGGCTTACAAAATGTCAACAAACCTTCAGTCACACTAATGCTATTGTATGATACATGTTTGTGTGAGAAATGTATAATTACTCAACTCCAAATTATATTGCAGATGAAATGTCATTTCCATGAGTCTTTGTTTTTGTAATATAGCTTTATTAAATACAATCAGGATTTAATGTACAAAGTGTAAAAATAATTTGAATTTGAAATATATACAATACTGTACATGTGCGTTTAGTAGCATTTTCTGGGGTTTTGTCTTTAACTTTCTGCATAATTTTAATTAGGG
>JAOQMQ010018024.1:0-10033 GCA_027563845.1 Erythroxylum subrotundum | reverse complement strand
AGGGATAATTATATATATATATATATATATATATTGAAGTTCGAGTCAATCTATTAATTATAATGTAATTAGTAAATTCATATATATATATATATTAAAATTAATTAAAAATGATAAAAAAATTATATGGGCTAATTAGTCAACAATACTAAATATTAATTATTCTATTAATCATATTAATTTTTAAGTAAATCATAATTTATTATATTATAATTATGAACAGTTACATCAAAATTTTAATGCTCATAATTTTATGCCAAATTTTAATTTTTACAATATTCATACACATTAAATAATATTAAATAATATCATATGTTAACACTTTTGCATTATCTCAATTGATTAAATTTTTATAACTTTCTCACAAAGTATTAAATGAATTTATCCACTTTTTAAAACCTTCATTAACTATGATATTTAATTAGTAATACAAAATCATTCTCATTTTAAAACTCACCTAAGTATAATTTATACTTAGGTTTATACCTCATTAAAACCATTAAAATCTTCATTTCTTTTTCATTGACCCACTTCAGAATTTTTTACCAAGTCACACTTTCGGGTCCACTATTCACATTCAATCAAAAAGTGAAACTGATGTAATTTGGTCATACTTTCTTCTAGAAAAGTGTTCCTCTATGTTTTATCTTTCCATTGATACCAAAATCACTCAATTTAGTTTAGTCATTTAGAAGATATACCTCAAACATTTTTGGGTTGTTTATATTCAAAAATAGTATACTATATACAACTTCTATCCAGAAATTGAACATCTTAGAGATTGAATCATAATTCGACTTCTTGAGACAATTCGTAGACCTATATCTCTAATTTACTCCAAATCAAACATTATCTCATTTGGAATATTATTATAAATATATATATATTACTAATTATGTGAACTGCTACAATTAAGGCCTAAGTTCAACAATGTTATTTTATCTGAGAGGTTTCGACATCACAGTTGATATGTAGATTCAATATTAATCTAAATAACCTTAAGTTATAATTTCATAAATAAATTCATAAGTCATTAAATCACTTTCAGATTTTTTCAAGTCACACTTTTGGGTCTACAATTCACATTAAATTCGAAAGTGACATTGATATAATTTGGTCGTACTCTCTTCTAGAAAAATGTTCATCTATGTCTTATCTTTCCATTGACACCAAAATCACTCAATTTGGTTCAGTAATGTGGAAGATATACCTCAAACATTTTCAAACTGTTCTTAATCAAAAATAATTTACTATGTACAAATTCCATCTAGAAATTAAACACCTTAGAGACTGAATCAAGATTCCGCTTCTTCATATGATTTGTAGCCCTATTTCTCTAGTTTACTCCAAATCAAAAATCATCTCAATTGGAATCCTACAGATCAAAATATCATCAAAATACTGAAACATGTTCAGTAAAATATCCACTTCATGCTCTTCCAACTGATACCCTTATTTTGATTCAATCAATCTTTTTCAAATCAAAACAAAAGCTATAAATTTTTGTGGAGAGAGAGAGAGAAATGTGTTAGAAATTCAATGCTTCAAAAATCAGGTCATTTGGAGGTCGGACGAAAAAGTTATGGTCAAAATAGTAAAACATGTTCAGGTTGGAAGGAGGACCTGCGGGTCGCGATCGCGAGCTGTGCGCGTCTTCGGCGGACGCGTCGCGATCGCAACTTTCGCCCTCTTCCTCCCTTTTCTCTTCTCCGGACCTGTTTGGTAAAATAGGCATAACTTTTGCTACAATAATTGAATTAAGGTGATTCAAAAATCATGTTGAAGAAGACTTCTAGACCTACAACTTTTATGAAAATCTCAAAAATAAATTTTGCTTCTATAAGGGTCAAAATTTCAAATCAATGCAACTGTCCCGAATGCCCATCCCGTGTAACATCACAGACTTCTAAATATTATATCTCTCAACTCCAATATCCAAAAATTTCATACTTTATATCAATGAAAAGATAAAAGAAATATCTACAACTTTTATGAAGACAATTTTGTCAAAATATGCCTAAATCAATACAGTAAATTCACAAAAGTTTAAGTTCAAAAGCTCAACATTAATTAATGATTGAATTCTTCTCGCACAATTCTCGCAGTTACAACCTTTTGTTTTTGCACTCTTATCTTTCATAATTTTCCTATATTCATCTTCTCACAAGTATAAATTAACATCGGATGAATTAAAAAGAAATTAATATCCCAACGTATCTATTAAATGCCGATTTGGACAGAAAATCTTTCCAACAGATTTTACAGCTGATTTAACAGATCCGTTGATTCTACCGCCGCGATTTAATAGATACGTTGATTCTACTGCTAATTTAAGAAATACGTTCATTTAAAACCCCGATAAATTTTATTCGGATTTTAGTAATAAAATTTAAGAAACATTTAATACTCGTCGTTTCAATTTTCTTTCTCATTCATCAGCCATATTTATTTTCTTTGTTGCCCTTCATATTTTCTTTGTTTCCTTTCTACTGCTTAACTTCTTCATATTTTCTTTGTTTCCTTTCTATTGCTTAACTTGATATCAAATCCATCGTTAATACCATGTATACTTATAATTTGGACCAATAAAAGGCAATGTGAAACCAATTACACAATTTCATTGACCACTTCAGATTTTCCTCCATTATACATATGGTCCAACTTTGCATGATAAATCTAATAAAGTAAATGACAAAATTAGGCAACACTTCCTTCTACAAAGTTATTTTCCAATGTCTTAAGTTTCTATTGACACCAAAATAACTCAATTTGGTTGAGTAATTTGGAAGATATGCCTCAAACATTATCGGATTGTTCACATTCAAAAATAGTGTACTATGCACAACTTCCATCCAAAAATTCACCATCTTAGGGACTGAATCACAATTCGACTTTTTCATATGATTTGTAGTCATATTTCTCTAGTTTACTCCAAATCAAAAATCATCTCATTTGAAATCCTACAAGTCCAAATATAATCAAAATACTGAAGTATAGTCAGTGAAAGAACACCACCTCATATTATTCAAGAGCCCACTCACTGTACCCATCCCATGTTTTTCACTCAATCTTTCTCAATTCATTTCAGAATGCTACCAATTTTTATGGAGAGGTAGAAAAATGCCTTACGAATCCAATGGTTCAAAAATCTAAGTCATTTGGAGGTCCAGAAAAGAAGTTATGGTCAAAACACTGTAGGATGTTTATCACCCCTAAAACTCTAAAACCTTCAAAGTCGCTATTGTGCATCTTAAAAGTCACCGTAGTGCTTCTGCACTACGTTGCTTTTCTACTTCTTTTTCTTCACCGACATCTTAACTTCTAAACCTCATAACTTTTGATCCAGAACTCTAAATTTTACAAATTTTATATCATTGGAAAGCTAAAAGAAAGATCTATAATTTTGATGAAGACAATTTTATCCAAATCTGTCTAGATCAATACAGAAAATTCATGGAAGTTTCAGCTCGAAAATTCATCACTGTTACTGTTCATTCCTAGAAAAAAATTTTGACCTCCATTTTTCAAAAACCAACCTTTCAAATTTTTATTCTAGTCAATTCCACTCCATTTCGTTAAACTCATTCACCATAAATTCATACCACTCCAAAATATACAAGTTTAGTCAAAAACCATCAAAAGCCAAAAATTCATATCAACTTATTCATGCTCTGTTACTTTACTGCATTATAAATTAGAATTCTATAATCTATTGGAATAAATTAAATTATAAAGTATAAATTATAAATTATAAATTAATAATAATAATAATAATAATAATAATAATAATAATATTTATATATCTTAATTAAGAGTAAATTATATTTTAAATCCAGTAATTTCCTTAATGTTAAAAGTTAAAACACCTGTTAAAATTAAAAGTTATATCAATTAATTGTTCAAATTTGGCGTGGAGCACCATATAATCACTACAATGTCGAGTCTGCATATAATTCCATAACGAAAAAGAATTAAAAAATCATTTCATTTTAAATTAAAGAATTAAATGGTTTTTTTAGTGTTTTTTAAACCAAAGATTTGAATGACACTAATATTTTTCAAAAATTTTTAGTAAATATAAAACGATGAAAACAAAAAATGAAATTGGTAGAATCTATAACTAAAAGATTAAGTAATCATAGTGGACTGATTTGTTAAATAAAAGATATTATTAATTATATACAAAATTAAATTAATTCTAACTTTTCATTTTCTATATGATTCATTTCAATCATTGGACGTGAAAATTTTTTATATATTTATTTTCAAATATATATCTTATAGCAAATTAAAATATTATTAATTATATATATAACTAAATTAAGTCTAACTTGTCCAATATTGAGATGTTTTAACATACTACGAAAACTTTAAAAAGTTATTTAAAACTTTTGTGTTATCTCTCGCCCCTGTTAATTATTCTCACACCTGTGACATTCTCTTAGCCCCGTGATTTATTCTCATAGGCGTGACTCCTGCACAGGCGTGACTTTCTTGACTCACGCCTATCAGTTAATTGCAAGTCTCATGTTTAATTGTCCCATCACAATACTGTGCTCTAAATTGTTTGTTGTAACTTCTTGTGTATCCGAGAACATTGTGCAAGCTGAACCAGTCTTGCTTTTTTTATCATAACTTTTTCTCTAGACCTTCAAATGACTTGATTCTTGATCCAATAGATTCTTAACACATTGTTATATATCTCCACAAAAATTGGTAACATTCTGAATTGATTTGAAAAAGATTGATCAAATGAAAGCGTCGAATTATTTAAAAATTAATATAATTAATAGATTAATTAATATTTAGTATTATTGACTAATTAGCCCATATATTCATTCTACATCTCCATGTTTCCTCTCAACCTTCATTTTTACACTCATTCACATCTCAAACCATCATTTTACGATTGCTCTTCAACTCAAAAACCATTTCCTTGATCATCTCAAAAACTCTCACCTGTTCACGTACACACACATACATATATATATACACATTGAAGAAACAGAGCAAGTAAAGTTAATTTCAAAGAAGAGCTACAATGTTAATATGAGCATACGCCCATACTTTTTTCTCTTGATTATCTGATTTCGTCCAAATCATAATTTCAATGCTCAAATCACCATCGGTGAAAAATTTCTTGGGTATCCCTCAAATTCTAGAAGCGCCTCCTACTTCTTCACCACAGCCTAATTAATAGATTTATGCGCAGTAATAATGTCCAGTTAATTTAATAGGTTATAATGTATGAATAAATATGAGAGATTTTAAAATTGAGGATCAAAAAATCGTAAAATCTAAAATTTGCCATCAAGTTATAAATATTCTAAATTTGTAATTTGTAAAAAGTAGTTATTAAATAATAGAAATTTTAAATATGAAAGGAAAATTTTATAAAGAAAACTCACGTATTGACTATGTAAAATGACCAGCTTCTGGTTTTCCTTAAGGTGGAAGAATAAATAGCAGTGGTGGTAGAGATGAATTTTGATTAGTATTATTTAGTTTTTTATGGATTTCTGGTGATATGATGTTGTGGAAAAAATTTTTGGAGTTAGAAATAGCAATGAAATGGTGTTTAAGATGAGTGTAGGAAATGAAAGTAACAGAGCATGAATAGGTTGATATAAATTTTTGGCTTTTGATGGTTTTTGATTAAACTTGTATATTTTGGAGTGGTATGAATTTATAGTGAATGAGTTTAACAAAATGGAGTGGAATTGACTAGAATAAAAATTTGAATGCTTGGTTTTTGAAAAATGGAGGTCTGAAAATTTTCTGAGAATGAATAGTAATAGTGATGAATTTTCGAGCTGAAACTTCTATGAATTTTCTGTATTGATATAGACAGATTTGGACAAAATTGTCTTCATTAAAGTTATAGATGTTTATTTTAGCTTTCCATTGATATAAAATTTGTAAAATTTGGAGTTCTGCATCAAAAGTTATGGGGTTTAAAAGTTGAGATGTCGGTGAAGAAGAAGAAGTGGAAAAGCACCGTAGTGCAAAAGCACTACGACGACTTTTAAGATTTTAGGCCAAAAAGCATCATAGTGCAAAAGCACGATGGTGACATGGAGAGTTAGCAAAAAAGCATCGTCGTGCAAAAGCACAACGGCGACTTTGGAGAATTGATAGCAAAAATCGCTATAGTGCAATAGTTTTGAAAAGCTGATGAACATCCGACAGTGTTTTGACAATAACTTTTTTTCTAGACCTCCAAATGACTTGATTCTTGAACCATTAGATCCGTAAGACCTTTTTCTACCTCTCCATAAAAATGGGTAATATTCTGAAATAAATTGAGAAAGATTAAGTGAAAAACGTGGGACGGGTACAGTGAATGTGCTCTTGAATATTATGATATGGTGTTCTTCATACCTCATTATTTTGATTATATCTAGACTTATAGGATTCCAAATAAGATGATTTTTTATTTGAACTAAACTAGAGACATAGGGCTACAAATAATATGAAAAAGTTGAATTGTGATTCAGTCTCTAAGATGTTGAATTTCTGGATGGAATTTATGTATAGTACATTGTTTTTGAATGTGAACAACCCGATAATGTTTGAGGTATATCTTCCAAATTACTAAACCAAATTGAGTGATTTTGGTATCAATGGAAAGATAAGACATAGAAGGACAATTTTATAGAAGAGAGTATAACCAAATTACATCAGTTTCACTTTCTAATTGAATGTGAACAGTAGACCTGAAGGTTTGGAATTTTTAGAGACTTTATAAGAAGAAATGAGAGTTTTGATGATGTGTAATCATGTAATGATGGAATAACATTAATGAGTAAATTGTTGATATTAAAGTACCACAGACATGAGTTTAATGGAGATGTAGTGGTCCATATGATTAAAGTTGTGATTCAAAAAGTGAAGGAGTGGAAATGAACGAGAAATGAGTTGTTATGAAAACAATTTACTATTCACAATAATAATATAATTAGCTGATTAGTTCATTAATCTAGAATTTATTTAAAAATTAATATAATAACTATTATTTACTAATAACCTCATATATTTCTTGCCATTTTCAATTAATTTAAACTTATGTCTAATTAATTTCCTAATTACATTATTAATAACATATTAACATTAATAATAATATAATTAATTAATTACTTATATTAATCTATAATTTATTTAAAAATTAATATAATTAATTTTATTTACTAATTACCTCATATCTTTTCTCCCATTTATAATTAATTTTAACTCATGTATAATTAATTTCCTAATTAAGTTATAGATATCAAATTAACACATTTATACAATATATATATATATACAACAAATGCACAATGGCAAGTTCAAAACTCACCCTTTTCCTTTTTCTAATATATATATATATATATATTTGATAATGTTAAATATATATGTATATTTTTTATATTACATCATATTTTAGTTATATCAAAAATTGCTAACTTGCATTTACACGATAACGATTATAGCTAAAATGCACGACAACGACATTTGCTCTTAAATCCAAAATCGCTGCGATGCATTTACGCCACAGCGACCTTCACTATTCAACCACTAATATCGCCATTGTGCATTTCCACGATAGCGACATCCTTTTTTTATCAATTCATATATATGTACCTAAACAATATTATTACTATTATATATATGTATTATATATTGCTACCAATCAAAAAATTATTATTTATTTCCTGCTTACATTATAATTAATAAATTGACATAGATATATATTTTCTATTAAAATATTTTTTTCATTTAAAATTTAATTAATTAATTAACTAATTAGCTATCTCATATATCTTCACTCATTTTTCTTATTAATTTTAATTTAATTACACTATAACTAACAAATTATATACATATTTTTTAAGATTAAAATATACTTTTTTTAACATCTTTGCCGCAGACATTTTACAAATCCAACTAAATCAAACTTATACTCCAAATCTTGACAAATCCAAAATTCATATGTACGTCATACAATTAATCCTTTTTTAGTTATGCTTAAATAACTATTAATTAATATTTTTTCAACTCATTATAAACAATTAATCTTCTTAACTACATAATCAATTAACTTTTTTTACCCTGCATATTAATTATTATTACCTTATATTCTTTTAACCCTTAATTAATTAATCAATTAAATATTTCAGTTAATAAAGATAATGAAAAAAAGTCCTAACACGTGATACTATTTAATGTAATTGAAGTAATTTGGTCATACTCTCTTCTAGAAAAGTGTTCCTCTATGTCTTATCTTTCCATTGACACCAAAACCACTTAATTTGGTTCAGTAATGTGGAAAATATATCTCAAACATTTTCGGACTGTTCTTAATCAAAAATAGTTTACTATGTACAAATTCCATCTAGAAATTGAACATCTTAGAGACTGAATCAGGATTCCGCTTCTTCATATGATTTGTAGCCCTATTTCTCTAGTTTACTCCAAGTTAAAAATCATCTTATTTGGAATCCTACAGATCAAGATATCACCAAAATACTGAAATATGTTCAGTAAAATATCCAGTTCATGCTCTTCCAACTGATACCCTTACTTTGATTCAATCAATCTTGTAAAACTCAATACCAAAAGCTATAAAAAAATTTTGAGAGATAGAAGAATATGTTAAAAATCTAATGCTTCAAAAATCAGGTCATTTGGAGGTCAGAATATAGTAAAACATATTCAGGCTGGAAGGAGGACCTGTGTCGCAATTGCGACACGCCTTCGGTGGATTCGCGATCACGACTTCCGCCCTCTTCCTCCCTTTTCTCTTCTCCAAACCTGTTTTGTAAAATAGGCATAACTTTTGCTACAAATATCGGATTAAGGTGATTCAAAGACCATTTTGAAGAAGACTTCTAGACCTACAACTTTCTTGAATACCAAAAAAACAAATTTTGCCTCTATAAGGGTCAAATTTTCAAATCAATGCAAGTGTCCCGAATGCCCATCCCATGTAACATCACAGAGTTCTAAATATCATAGCTCTCAACTCCAATGTCCAAAAATTTTATACTTTATATCAATGGAAAGATAAAAGAAAGATCTACAACTTTCATGAAGACAATTTTATCAAAATCTACCTAAATCAATACAATAAATTCACGAAATTTTCAAATCAAAAACTCAACACTGTTACTATTCATTCCCATAAATTTTCCAGATTTCATTCTCTAAAATCGAACACTTCAAATTTTTATTTCTTGCTTTTCTACTCCATTTCAATCAACTCATTCACCATAAATTTCATTACCATTGGGCAGTAATTTCTACTACCATTTAACAATTGTCTAGCTACTTGGCATTTTTCCTAGTCCAGAAATTTTCTCGAATTTTCAGAAAATTTTCGAAAATTCTCCAAAAATTCTAAATCAACAATTACACTTTTCGAATCAATTTTCAATAAAAACAAACCACAATTCTCAATAACAATCACATTTATTAACAATTATACCTGGAACGTCAATGAATGCATGTACAATTATTTTCAAGTGCAAAAATTTCACTATTCATATGTATGTGTATGACATAATATGCATGAACATAAAGAAGCATTTCTAAGCCTCTCATAAATCACTCATATTTACTATTCTAACCTTTTCACAAGTAATGGGATGTTACAGATTAACTAATTAAATAATTTTGATTTAACTGTTTAAATATTAGCCTCTGTTGGTCTGTTAGGATGCCTTATTTATCCTAAATCTTGGCTTTTACATTACCAATGGTGCCGAAACTTTTAACTTTAAGGGTAATTCTCTTTCCATTGAGACTTTTCATAAATATCTACATACTACCACGTAACTAATTACAATATAATTAACAGATTGACTTGAACTTCATTATATATATTTATATATTTTATATAACTATTTTTTTAACACCCATGACTTTAAATTTCATTATATATATTTATATATTTATGTAACTATTATTTTTCTTATTTTATATATATATATATACACTAAATCATTTTTTTTATTATTATTACTTTTTAAATTTAAATTTAAATTTATTATTATTA
>JAOQMQ010017836.1:0-10039 GCA_027563845.1 Erythroxylum subrotundum | reverse complement strand
TCAAATTTTCACCACTAATTCCTCATTTAATTCCATTTAATAAATCATATTTTCAAGAAAAGGGTCGGGGTCCAACAATATGTCTCTGTTCATTCATTCTTTACTCTTTAACAACTCTTCAACTATGAAAACCTCCCTTTAAATACCTGAGGCATAGGATTACCAGACGTTAAAATAACTTACTAAGACTATGATTGCATCCTAAGCCTCCTTAGACACTTTACAACAAAAGAAGAGGTGTTCAGATGATTCTGGTTTAGCCTAACAAAGCATGTAAACATTTCCAGCTTGTTATTTGAGATATATAAGAGACACTTATTAGTTAGAAGACTAATCCCAATATCTGTTAAAAAATAAGAGCCTTCTAGGATTCTTTTGACATGGTTTATCTTCTCCCCTGATCTGGAAAAGCAAGCAACATCAAGAATAATATTCTTCTCTTCCACATCCAACACATCAAAACTCACTTTGAGCTTATTAAGGATTTCTTGGTTAGGAATACTTTCCAATTTCTGCAATCTGAATTCCCATTCCTATATATTCTTGCCATATAAAAATGAACCCAAAACTTTAAGACCTAATGGAACCCCATTGGCAAATTCTACAACTTTTCTTGACAGTTCTAGATAATCATCAGCAGGGGCTTTTCAAACCTCCAACTTTTCAAGACAGTTTCAGATAATCATGGAAGGCATTCAAAGAAAATAGGTTTAGAGATTCGTGGCTTTACAAACCTCCAACTTCATATATCATATCCACTCCATATTTTGAAAGCATAGATCTGTCTCTGTTCAATCATTTGTGGTTGCTGTTTATGGATATATATTATTTGTGTATAAAGTATAAATATGTGATTATTTGTGGCTGTTGTTTATGGATACACATTATTTTTTCATTTCTCAACCTCAAATCATGAATTTACCTCCTATATCATATCCACTCCGTATTTTGAAAGCATAGATTTGTCTCTGTTCAATCATTTGTGGCTGCTGTTGTAACTTATTTTGTAGATAAAGAAATTTCAGTTGACATCTTCAGCAACATTGAAAGGTAATTGTTTTGCATATATATTTCAATGATCTTCTAAACTTTAGATTTAGAGATTTGTAAGAATTGATAGATAGCGATAGGCTGATGTACATTATTTTTGGAGGTTAAAGGAAGACTTGATTTATGGTAAACTTGAATTTATTTGTTTAAATCTTAACTGTGCTACAATCAACCCTCTAAAGTCCTTAGCATTTTACTGGAAAGTCAAGTATGTCACTTGATAAACAAAGCTTGAAACAAATCTCCATTTAGGCTGATTAACTTTTCATTGTCAATATGATGCAAGTGTTTGTACATTTGGTAGACAATTACAGTAGACAATTACCTCTATAATTGGAGCACCAAATTAACAGTTGCATTGAATCTCAAACCTATTGATATTCACGTATTATCTAAAGGGGATTGTAATGAACCAATCCTATTATTTGACTTTGTCCTAGATACCATATGAGTTCATAGCTACACTTTCTTACATTGAATGTCCAACTTTGATATGTATACCCTTATAAATGACAGAACCTGTACTTTTCTTATTAACTCACTTCAGCCCTCCTACATATACTTTAGCACATTTCCTTATAAATGATAGGACAGTATACCCTTATCAATGATAGATGCTAATCATCACCAATGTGTTTACAAGAGAGGCACATAATGGCATAGCACTTACTTATGAGTACTATAAACTGATATGGTGAAAATAAAAAGTATAATGAAAGTAAATGAAACACATAGGAATTGAAACAAACACACAAATCAAACTAATAGGTTTCTCAATTAACTTTATCTTAAGCAACGTTTTCTTGTTGTCTTTCAAGTGAAAAGTGGAAATGCATTTGGTTTTGAATATCTTCTTCTCTTTGTTGAATTGTTGATAATTGACTACAAACAATTCCATTATTAAGAGCATGTCGGTTTTTTATGTTGTCTTTAAATATGGTTGATGCATATGTACTTTGAAATCTAATGTCAAATTGAATGCAGATAATTCACATGGGTCTTGGTCAACTCAAGAAGAAGAATAAGGCTGCACCAAGTATCTTATTACTGACAAAATTGCAGCCGCGGTACCGTCAGCTTCTTGGACACGCAGCTAATGAGTCATCTTCTTGTACAGAACCACAAAATCAGACACCAGCACCTTATGAGCCTACTCCAACACCAAGAGAAGTCACACCTGCACCTTGTGGGCCTACTCCAACACCAAGAGAAGTCACACCTATTCCTATTACTCATCCTAGAGATAAGTATGAACAAATTATGAATCTACGACGCAATAATAGTTCTCAATCCACTTCTCAAGAGATGCCTCCAGCTTTTGCTTATCAGACACCAGTAAATCAGACAATTACCCCCACTGTGGGCTCTTCTTCTGCAAGCACTACAAGTTTGATCTTTCACATAACATTGGTGAAATTTATTAAGCTTAGTTATTTTGCTTATCTAACCAATTAAGAGTATGTTATATGCCCATTACAAATTTTTTCTTTGCTATTTTAGGATCCACGACTGATGCAAGGAAAATAAAGGTGTCACAAAAGGACACGGATTGGCAAAGATTAACAAGGCGATAGGTAAGAGATTGGAGATAAAGATCTCCCCAACTGAAGGATGACCAACCAACTCCGTACAATCTGCCAAATTCTTGAGTGAGATTGGTGTGGTATCCCAAACTTCCTTACCTGTAAAAACAAATTTTTCAAAAATTACAACTGAGGAATTGGACATTGCATTTGATAAGTTAGACGTAAGTATTCTAAACCAATCCAATTTGTATGTGTTTTCCATATACTTATAACATTGAACAATAATTTATAATTTTTTGCAGCAAAAGTTGGAAGTCAAGGGAATGAGGACTGACAACGAAGTACATGCTACTGTGAAGAAGTTTCTTGCTTTAAGGTCCAAAGATCAAAGATATAGTTTAAAAAAGCATTTTACCAAGCACGGAAAGGATGTTAAGCCGCATAATGTCACAGTGGCAGAGTGGATGGACTTATGCGAATATTGGGAGCAATCAGCTACAAAGGTTAGTTTATTTGATCACTACTTTTTTTACAACTTATTATATTTTAGTATTTATGAATTATGATTTATAAATGTTATAATACATTTTCTTACGTGTACGATTAAGAAAAAAAGTCAAACAGCAAAATTAGCTAGGAGTCAGGTCAAATGTCGACCAAACTCCGGCTCCAAGACCTTTGTAGCGATACGGCATGAGATTGTGAGTTATTATCTTTTTAATTATATTTTTCTTTTATTGACATTTCAAATTTTATAATAAATATTGCTATTTATATATTTCAATACAACAAAGTGACAGAGACGGAGAAGAGTGTGACCGGATGAAGTTATGGTATCACATTCATTATGATGAAAGTAAAGGTCAATGGACAACTCCCAAATGCAAAGAAAAATGGGTGAGTACATAGTTTATTTATAAATATTTCTTAAAGAAGATTGTGTATGTAATTAATTCTTTACTTTTTCAGGACTTAATGTGTCACGAATTGACACATTCAACAGAACAAGGTCATCCGATGACAGTGGATGAAGTGTGCGATAAAGTCTTGGGCACCAGATCAGATTACATTGTTGGCATGGGAATGGGGCCTCGACCATAAGGGAAGACTTCGGTCAGAAAGAGACTTCAAGACGAATTAGAGGAGTCGAAGAAGGCTAATCAGTGCTTACAGTCTAAAGTCGATGAATTGACCAAAAAATTTGAAGAAATGCAGGATAAATTAACTACCGAAGTCGAACAACAAAAAAAGGTCTTGGAACTTTTATGTTCTACACATAATATTCGCTTAGAATAGATAAGTACTCATACTGATATATTAAACACTTATGACATATTGTTTATATTAATTACTATATTATGACATGGTTGGGAATTGAAATTATATAATTCATTGTCTACATGCATTAAATTCTTGTTATACATTATTAATCATTCGCAAATTAATGATGTACTCAACAAATTGATGAATTATCAAATAAAAATTCCATATATAATATTAAACAGTTATTAAATAAATAAGATTTAATAAATCTTTTTCCAATATTAATTATTAAATCAAAATAATAATTCAATTAAAATTAAATTTTAAAACCATATTCGGATTCAAATAAAAATTCAAATTTAATTTTAATAATTCTCACAATTAATATTATTTTCGGTTGAATCACACAAATTTTTATTATATAAAATTGAAAAATTATTTAAATATATTTATTTAAATATATTTAAATAAATAAATTTACTAACTAATAATCGGCGACGTTTATTCCCAAACGCCGCCGATTTTCAACCTACATCGACGTCTAATAAACGTTACATAAAGCTTCAGGGTTTCCATGACGTTTACTCCAGATGTCGCCCATTCCCTCTACCTTTTATGACATTTTCCAAAACGTCGTTGAATCGGCAAGGTTTCTTCGACGTTATCCATAAAACATTGCCGAAACCGTTTCCTTACTCCACTTTTAACGACGTTTGTTGTGACGTTTTTAAAACCGTCACAAATAACAATCTACGACGTTTTTTGAACATTTGTGACATTTTTAAATCATCGCTGAAGGGGTATTTTTCTTGTAGTGTAAGCAGCTAGGAAGTCTTCCCATGCTAACACTAACGGTCTCAACTGACTCCCTGGCACACTTTCCCACCAATGCAAAGCATCCCCTGTAGCAAAATAGCCACATATACAATCTTCTCATCATCTTCACAATCCATCTGCACCAATACCCTTTCTGTCTTTCTCTACCAAGTCTCAGCTTATTCTAGATCAGTGGTCCCATAGAAGTCCACTGCCCCATACTTCCTCAACTTATCAAACTACTTCCCCTTCTTAGCTAGGGCCGGAGCAAAAGTCTGTGGCATCTGACCCATGGCCTACACAAAGGCCTGAGTAAATGCCTGAAACAGTCTAGGATCCAATGGAGGCACTTGCTCTGGTAGAATAGGCGACTCCTGCGTCTATGATCGAGAAGGCCAACTACCATGCCCGTACAAAAGCGTCAGCATTTCTTGGGGCTACTAACTCATTAGTAGTCTCCTCCCTTGGGAGAGAGTCAGGTGCAATCAATCCTTGCAATACTCCTTGTGTCCTTCTACAAGGGGGAATCTTACTCCTTCAATGTAAACATTGACGATTAGCTTACATTTCACTTTAATATCGTAATCCCTACATTTATGCATGACATGTATGTCACTTAATGCAATTCAATCAATCCACAATGCAACAAGTAATCACATAGCACAACAATTCATCCTACTATGCATTCTAAGCCAAGAAAAAACCTAAGCTCTGATATAAAACAATGTTGGACCCTGCTTCCGGAGCCCAACATTCGGAGTCATAAGACATGAGCAAACTCATTTCTTTAACTCATACCCTCACTTTGATTCAATCAATCTTTTTCAAATCAATACCAAAAAGCTAAAAATTCTCATGGAAAGATAGAGGAATGTGTTAGGAAACTATTGCTTCAAAAATCAATCCATTTGGAGGTAGGACGGAGAAGTTATGGCCAAAAGAATCAAACATGATTTTGCCTTTAATCACATTGTACCTGTTTCGGGAAAATTGGCATCACTTTCACTAGAGATATCAGATTAAGGTCTTCTTTAGATAGTTTTGAAGAGGACTTTAAGATCTACAACTTTTGTGAAGACATTGAAGATAGATTTTGCCATATAGAGTGTCAAAATCTCGAATTTCCAAAAGTGTAGATGGATCAGACGAAGTGATTCAGTCTCAGACGAAACGATTCAATCTCAGACGAAGGGATCTAGTCCAAGACTGAATAAGACTAAGGGACTCAGTCTCAAACGAAGGGATCCAGTCTAAGACTGAATCAGACTAAGGGACTCAGTCTCAGATGAAGGGATCCAGTCTAAGACTGAATCAGACGAAGGGACTCAGTCTCAGACGAAGGGATTCAATCTAAGACTGAATCAGACGAAAGAACTCAGTCTCAGACGAAGGGATTCAGTCTAAGATCGAATCAGACAAAAAGGATTCAGTCTTAGACAAAGGGATTCAGTCTAAGACTAAATCAAATGAAGGGACTCAGTCTCAGACAAAGGGATTTAGTCTCGGACGAAGGGATTCAGTCTAAGACTGAATCAAACGAAGGGGCTCAGTCTCAGATAAAGGAACTCAGTCTCAGACGAACGGATTCAGTCTAAGACTGAATCAGATGAAGGGATTTCTACGGGGTTTTCCTCACATCACCAAAAGTTCTAAATCACTTCATTTACTATGGTTGTTTCATATATACATCCTCTGCGACATCCTAACTTGTAATGGTCATAACTCTTGACTCCAATAACTAAAAATCACATACTTGTATCGTTGGAAAGCTTAAACAATAAACTACAACTTTCTATAAGACAACTTTGTCTAATTTAGCCTAGATTATTCTAGATTTTTCCTTGGAAGTCAAAACACAATTTCTACCCCTATGAAAAGATTGAAAATGCAATGTAAAGACTTAGAAAGTCATATGTAAAAAGCAATCATATTTTATTAAAAAATCCAAAGACAATTTGAGCCTTAGCTTTAATTACATATCAACATACACATCAATAGCTTAATACAAATACAAATGGATGCTCAATGTTTGATATCCTTATAAAGTTATCCAAAAATCATTAACTTAGTTACAAAATTCTCTAACTATCTTGGAGTTTCCGATGCTTTGCAAGGATTGCTAACCTTCTCATTCTGCCCCTGAGGAGTAGAAAAATATTGGATTGAGCTACAATGCTCATTGGCTAATATATTTATAGCCATGGGCAATTTACAACAAATTCAAGCATACGTGTATATATATCTAGCAATTCAATCATTCACCAATTTAACTCAAAAACTCATAATTAAGCATCTAATACATAACACATAACATAGACTTTAGCCATTAAGCAAATCACTCAAATCCATCATACTTGACAATTCAAAGTTGCAATGCACAAACAAATGGCTCGAGGGTCCCATGGGTACGAAATGGAAAAACCGAAGTTTACACCATGAAGAAAATGAGTTCATTTTCGAAGCTCATATGCTACAAGCGGGTAGTTAGGAGAAGGCTCTTGTCTATGTGTATGTGACGAACAAAATGATTCCTCTCTCGCCCAAATAAAAGCACATATTCATTTTATCATATGCTTATACTTTCATGCTTTTTCCTTTTTTCATTTAATTCAAAATGTTAGAACCTCTTTCAAGGTATAACATAATCACAATGCATCATGCATTTCGAATCTAGTCCTAACAATTCAATTTCAAGCAATCAATATACACACACATAGGCAAGAATTTGCCTAATCACATAATAACTATAAATAAATTACCCACCTAATTTGCTTGCAAAAATCCAACTCAAGGTTGTCTTCCCTCTTACTTTTGGGTAGGATTCTCTTGGTTTCCTAAAACAACCAAGATTCCATTCAAATCAATATTCTAATAAAATTCATAAACTTTAATAATCACAAAAATGCAATAAATACAAATTAAGCTTAAACCTAACCTACCCATAGTTCATCTAAGCTAGTAAAACCAAACCTTAATTCCAAAACCCACAAAAATCAAAATGGATCTCATCTTCTTTCACACAACCAATTCTCTACTTCTTTCTCTATCTAAGCAAGAAAGAAAGATGACCTTACCTTAGACAAGCTTGATTCTTTCTCTTTCCACATTTTCTTTCTTCTTCCCTAGCTTCTCTCACGACTCTCTTCTCTTTTTTCTTTCTTCTCTATGTTTTTCTCCTCTCTTCTTTTCTCCTCACTTTTTCTTCTTCTCTTCTTTCTTATTCAAGACACATTTTATCCTTTTCTTCCAAAAATACCCCTATTCTTTGGTTGTCCTTCCAATTTTACCCTTCTTTCATTTGATCTACTAACTCCTTTAATCCATTAATCACCATGCTATACTCTAATTTAATTCTAATCTTTTTATCAAAAATTCTAATTTCTACTCATGCACACTAAATTAATAACTCAATTCTAAGAAAATAAAAATAAAATAACACAAATAAATAAATCATAAATAAATAATTAAACAAATAATAAATAATTTAGAAAAAATTTCGGGGTCCAACAATTTCAGTTGCTTAGTAATTAGTATGTTGATCTTTGATTCTTAATTTGATTGATTGAATTGAATTCTCGTTTTAGTTTTATTGCATCTTGGATTTCTGTTTTTTTTTTTGCCTTAGATTTTAGGATTAAATTAACTCCCTCCTTATGGGATCGACACCTTTGGTATTATACTAAAGAATTATGCACTTGCGAATTATCTAAGCTTAATATTAAAACTTACACACAAAAAACACTCGACTAGATAGCTACCATTTCTTCTTGGAGCTTGAAGAAGGAGATGGAAGGCTAACTTCCCGACACCGATTAAATGGAGATGTCAATGCCAAGTCACGGTTAAGCTATTTCATCCTGTTAATGTTGTAATTTATTTTTGAATTGTTGTGTTGTTTGTGTTGATTGAATTGGGCTTTGTATAGATAATGTTAATATGTTATTTTGATTGTTCTATTGTGAACCTATTGCTATAATGTTGAATGTAATCCGTAATCGTTACATTTGATGTTTGTTACTAGCATCTAATGATCGCGAATCGTTAGGAACAACTTAACTTAGGTTAGATAATCCGAATATGTGAGGTTACTGTCTATATTGATCGTATTCCACATTGTAATGCTGCTGCCAAATTGAATCCAGAGATCGTATCCTAGGTTATTCAGTAGTTAGGTTTAATTAATGATCGTATCTTAATTGAACACAACCTAAGGGAAAATTAGGACTAATAGAGCATACTATACGTCTCAGATCAATAGTCCAAAGAGGGGTATAAAGATGTTAGGATGATGGACTAGGCTGAGATTGACCCTATAACCAAACATTACCCATATTCGACACTTTAATCATTTTCGATTGCTTATTTTAATTTGTTTTCGATAGTTTACTTTTATTTTATTTTCTAAATTGCTGAAAATCCAAAACCGCCCATTTTATATTTTCCTAGCATCAATTAATTTTGTTACGAAAATTAACCGGACATTCCCTATGGTTTTGATCCCAACTCACCATAACTACAAATTTTAATATGCAGAGTTAGATAAATTTTACAGTGCGCTCGACATGTCCTCTCAACAACTGAAGAAAGATTTAATTATGAGATTAATATATGGTAAATGATGGCATAATCACCTCCTTTTGGCACAAATCATGGACCCCTTTAATCCTATAATTGTTGTTTCTGAACCAACTCCCCTATAAGGAAATTTATCCTCCAATATTATAGTTACTAAGGCCATTCCCACTATGAATCGCTATATTTTATCAACATCATTTGCATTATTTGGTTTCCTTTTAAATGTTTTCATTAGTAATTCTAAAGAAGATTCAATTTAATGGATGCACACTTTTTCTGGCATTTTCTTTAATGCATCATGTTGGTCCTGTTAAGTCAAAATGACTTTACGATTAATGATTTTGATGAAGAACAAATAATAAAGCAAAATGAAGAAAGCAGACGGAAGCGAAGTAAAAAACAGACGGAAGGAAGCTATTTGAAAAGCAGACGGAAGCTAAGTAAAAAGCAGACGGAAGGAAGCTATTTGAAAATCAGATGGAAGCTAAGTAAAACACAGACGGAAGCCAAATACAAAAGCAGACGGAAGCCAAATACAAAAGCATAAGGAAGCAATTAGAAAAGCAGACGGAAGCAAATTAAAAAGCAGACGGAAGCAAGATACAAAAAGCAGACGGAAGAAAAGCAGACGTACGAAAAGCAGACGGAAGAGCCAAAGATGCATTAGTCTGAGTTAGTTACAGAACTCAACTGAATAACCATTTCTTTAAAGAATCAAGAAAAAGTTATCAAGAAGCAGTTGAAGACGAAGGCTATAAATATGAGTCAGAGTCGAAGATTGCAGAAGTTAGACAAGTTACTGAAGTTAG
>JAOQMQ010017798.1:0-10043 GCA_027563845.1 Erythroxylum subrotundum | reverse complement strand
ACCCATACCTGATGAGCCGTCTTGGCGTGAATAATACCTTCGGCGATGTCTGCTTCAACCGAATGGGTTAACCAAGATAGTATCATACTGTTACACTGGTTCCAGAGTTCAAATTCTTCTGGATTTGCATATTGAGATGGTTCTTCTATTGTGCCATTAACGAAGCCAATCTTCTTTTTGGCAATAAGGGCATGCATAACCGATTTGCTCCAGGACTGGTAATTTGTCCCATTTAATTTGATTGGAACAAGTGAATGCCCTGGTTGATCGGAGTGGTGAATGTAATAAGGATGCGATGGATCGACATCCGAGGCTTTGAAGCCGAATTTGGATGAGTCCGACATGTCGAAATCATGAAGAAGGGTGGCGGAAGTTTTGATATTCAAGAGCACCAAGATCGTTGCTCTGATACCATGAGAAGAATAAGAATCAGAATTGGGATGGAATACTTTTCCTTCATTGACGTTTACAGTATTAAATACAATACAGAGAATCAATCAACTCCTAAGAAATAGGAGGTAAAATCGGCTAACTAATGGTAACATAATATATCCTATTTACAATCAAGATACATATCAAATAATAATTTCCTAATAAGAATGGTTCTTATTAATAGAAAATTTTAATTAAATTTCCATATATTAATTCCAACAGCTACTTCTTAAAGACTGATCAATGAGGAAATGTCAATCTCTGTCATAAATCTGTGAGAGAAGTGTCAATTAAATGATGTTCCTGCTAAATAGAAAAATGATAACATAATTATTAACAAATAAATTAAGTAGATAAGCAATTAATGGATCACAAAGTTGAATTTAAATAGGTAAATTTGTTGAATAATTACTTGAAAGCAAATAATTTATTGTTGTTTTAATATCACTATCAGTTAGACAAAGTACTCTCATTAAAGACTCACAAATTCGGATTACAAATCAACACTACGATTAAAATTCATGATTTTCCAAAATAATTCTACAAACCTCAACTCTAACATTAGACATGACATACTGTGATGCGACTCACTTATTACTTGTACATTTGCTTTAACTATTTATTCATCATAAGAAATTAATCGCAAATTTTTTTACAGCAGAACGATATAAATTTCTACCATTGGTTAAATTCTTCCTCATTAAATTTAAGACTCATGTACGATTATAGATAAACTTGGTCATTTTCTTTGCTTTCTGCACAGTCTCATCAATGATAGGAAAATATCTAGCATCTCTCATATTTTCCAACATCAGTTCAATGCAATGTACAATATAAAAAGTCCTATAAAAAGAATTGTACCAGTTTTGCAATTTTTTTCCAACTACTTTGCAAGCAAAATTATTGTTAGTAATGAACTGATAACTTCATCAAATATTTGAAACAGTGTATCAAGATGTCTAATAAGGTCAGATGCATCAATAAACTTCAAAAAATTATCCCCTTAGCATAATAAACTAAAATACTAATAATGAGTTCACGTCTTTTATTTGTCCAACCGACACACATGCTTGAACATTCATAAATTACTCAAGTCATCTTCTTTCATCCAAATAACTATTTATTTCATAAACAAAGCTATTCAAAAGTTTATCTTTATAGTCATCAATTGAAGGAGCCATATATTTTGGATCGTAAAAGACAATAACATACCGTAAAAGACAATAACATCCACTATAGGCTAGTAATAATAAGATTAGACAGTATTGAACGGTACACCTGAATCATACTACTATCTAGTTATTGTCATATCCACATTTTAAGTCGCTTCTTTAGATTGTAAGATACTACAGGCTAAAGACTGAGCTTCAAGAGTTATTCGTGGTGAAACAAATTAGACACATGTCTTCTTCTTTTCCTCACATTAGGTACAACATTCGCTTCTTGTTGGGTACGGATATCATCACCTTTAACATCCTCACCATCATCCTAACTACCGAAAAAAGAATTTCCACAACGAATTTTATAATTTAGCCTTTGTTTTTTATCTTTTCATGTTCATACTCTTCAATAAAAGATAAATGATCTCTCGTAAAGAGATCTTTATAGTTCTCGTATGTCTTTTAGCATTTTCTTCTTATAGCTAGCCTATACTTGTAAATATGTAGTACTTACCTTTTAAGGATTTAACCTAAGTTTTCTTTCCTTATTATTCTTATTATCATTATTGAAAAATCTTTAAGGATGTAGTTTCGCAAAACTTGGTTCTACCATAATTGCTTGTAACTGTATCTGTCAATTACTAGATATAAAGCAACTGTATCAGCAGTTGTTAATTTTCAGCACAAATGAAAAAATAAAAATAAATAAAAAATTAAACAGATCATCACTCGATATTTGGTAACATAGTTCGGCACACCTTACCTATGTCTGCGGGGCCCTCACCCAACTTAATACTTTCACTAACGACAATAGTTTTATACAAGGCTTTATTGAGCCGACACCACTCAACCCTTGACATTATTCCTCGTCTTCACAACCCGTGAAACTATTTCACACCCAATAGTATGACCACATCGTACTAACCTTAACAGAGGATTTTTTCAAACAATGTTTAATGATAACGAAATAAAATAAGCAACTTAAGTGATTAAACAACTTCAACATAAATGAAAACATTTGCGATAAAAAGCAACTCCTCTAAATATACTGCTTCATCAACGAAAGAATGGGAAGTTGTCAACCAAGAAATCTGCTATGAATCTTCGATATAGCCTCTGAAACATCCCATGCATAACAGCCACAAAATGTTTCAAATCAACAAACGTTTCTTCATCGAAATGTCATACACAAAGGACTGCAAAGACACCAAGACTGCTAGAAGTTTCACACACAAAAATACAGGAACAACGATTGCCCAGAATGGTCACACCGAACCCCAGAAAATGCAGCAAAAATACAAAGAATCGCAACTACACAATAGAACAATTTTTTTTGCACATTTTGCCTAAAAAAAGCAGCTCAACTATGAAAAAAATTCACACACTCCACAACATAACAGCCTAACAATGGTCTCTTAATGCCAGAAAAATGCAGCTTTCAAGTTGGATAATTATATCATAAAATCAACTGCAAAATATGATTAACGATAGCCCTAAAATTTCGGCTTTCAAGTCACACACTGCCTATCGTTAATTCACCAAAAAACCACAATAGGACAGCCCACATATCACATAAATCACAACCACAATCCCAACTGCAATGTTCAAAAGAATCTCAAAAAATCCAGCTACCTTAGATAGCCATTATCCCCAAAAATAAGCTGTCAAATAAGAGTCTAAAAATCATCAAAAATTTACATCTTATTTTAGTCAAGATATGGTGATTTTATTTCAATTAAATTCGATCATAATTAAAAAAAATTTATCTCAAATAAACCTCATCATCAAACAGTCCCACATAAATAGAATACTTGTTAAAATGAAGTTCCATAAATAATCAAAGATGTCCAATTACAAATAATGCCTAAAATATCATAACACAAAACTTAACAATCTCCCGCTTTTTGGCATTATTTGTCACATATCAAAGTTCCCCCTTAAGAATATAATTGGACATATAAACAATAATCTCAAATAAACAATTATCCAGTCATCTAACTTTATCCCCCTTGGGACAAAAAGATGTAAAAAATAAGATCAATAGTCACGCATATACCTTGAAATCTCCCCCTGAATGGAACAGTCACCAAAAACAATCTGATATCTCCCCCTACGAATAAAACAATGCCAAAACGAAGAATGTCTTCAATGCGATCAATCTAGGTGAATAAAGAAGCATAAAAATCAGGAATAGGTACAACAGAAGAATCATAAGCACGCCAAGATGACAACTTACCACCAATCAAAACACTAGCTAACATATCATTACTTACATCAAAGTCATTTGCATACGACTTATTAAATTCAGAAACTCCAAAAATGCATTTAAAGAATCATAATGAAATTTAATCAATCTCCTCCTCACATAAACCATATGAACACAAATTGCCCAAATTTATACAGCCCACGATGTAGAGAAAAACCAAGATAAAACTTGACAAACCTAAATCATAGAAAACTCGAATCTTCCTACAATTCTCTAACCAAGTATCAACTTTTTCTCGACATAATTCTGTAAATCAACATTCAGAAGAAAAACTTTCAAATCGTTAAGGAGAGCCTCATTCTCATATCAAATTTATTATTCTACAAGTAAAGAAAAATCTAAACACACACCAATCAAATGAACCTTAAAATATCCATAAATAAAAACTCAGAAAGCCTAGACGATAACTCCTTGACTCTTTTTTTATAAACAATATCAACATATACTTAAAAAATGTAAAGCACACAGTCCTTGTGTCTCTCGAAGAAATTCAAACTGGACTTATTCCTCGTCATATTAACTCTGTCATCGGATTTGTGGTTGATTCCTCCCTCATAAGCAATGAACTGGTCTTTTGTTTGAATAGTTTCTTTAACAGTAGCAACTAATTGTGAATCTAGACAGTTTCTTATTTTTCCTTCACTACGTATTTTTCCTTCACTACGTCTTTATGCTTGTAATTGATCCTTTCTAACCTAAGTATGTTTTGGTAACATAGGTTGCTGCCAGAAATTTAATGGAGAGTGTCTAGATTTTCGATTTTGACTCCTTTGAAACATCATTTGTAACAACTTATAACATTTCGGTCTTATGTGTCCAATAACCCCACAAAAGTGACTTGTAGATACGAACTTTCAATTTTTCTTTGAGATTTCTCCTTGGATAGATCTGATTGCACCACTTTTCTTGTCATTAGACTTAGAACATTCACCTTTACAGCGAATGCCTTGAAAGTCTCCTTTAGTCTTACCAATTTTCAATAACTTTTCGATATCTCCATTTAACATTCTTATCCCCTTTTCTGTACTGACCAACTTCAATTTTGTTTCATTAAGCTCATCTATTTTAGATAACAACTTCTTCTCAAGGTCTTGAATGGTGTTCTTCATGGTAGAGTTTCCCCCCTTCAACTTTTCAATTTTCTTACATGTTTGGACCCATTTAGCATACATTAACTCATAGGCTTCATAAATATCTTCCTTTTTATCATCTGAAGTACTATCATCACTGTCACAATCTGAGATTGAGCTTTGAGTTGAGTCGTTTACCTTTTTCTTGGAATTTTCTTATTTACTCACGTTTCCGTCGTCTGTTACTTCTTTCTTGGATGCTATTAAGCAAGCAACTGAACTTTTGCTGTATAAAGCAACTAATACAACACTATTCACAACTTCTTCTTCACTGCCATATTCACTTTTGGATTCATTCTCACTCCAAGTGCTCTTATAGGATTTTCCTTTTCTCTTCTTCAAGGTGTTAGCACATTCCACTTACATATGTCCGAAGCCTTAACACTCATGACATTGAATTCTCTTAAATTTTCTTTCACCCTTTTGAGTTTTAGCTTGTTGTTTGAATTTGTTGTTCGATGATGTTGGGTGCTTAATCTTGGCCATGGTTACTGTTATAGGAAGAATATAGATGCCGACGATGAGTTGTTGGGGCCAACAAAGTTGAGAAGCAGGGGACAAAACAAGTAGAGATTTTTTTTTATTTTTTTCTCTCTTGATAAGCTTCAAAATTGTAAAGCACAGAGTCCTAGTGCCCCATGAAGAATTTCAAACCTTCTAGAGTCAAGAGGTTTGGTGAAAATGTTAGCCAGTTGCTTCTCAGTTGTTACATAAGAAAGAACTGCAACTTTAGTCTTCACTAGCTCTCGAATGAAAAATCAATATGTTTGGTTCTTGAATGTTGAACTGAGTTTTTGGAGATGTCTATGGCTGTCTTATTATCATATATGACAGTTAAAACATCTTGACCAACTCCATAATCTTCCAACATTTACTTCATCCATAAAAATTGAGAACAATAACTATCGACTGCAATATACTCTGCTTCTACTGTCAATAGTGAGATGGAGTTTTGTTTCTTGTTATACCATGAAATCAAATTATTTTTAAGAAAGAAACAGTCCCCAAATTTGCTTTTTCTATCATCTTAATTTTCGGCCCAATTCGCATAATTATAACTAGCCAAATGAATAGTAGAATCACATGAGTACCATAATCCAAACTCTGAAGTACCACTAATATATCTAATAATCCTCTTTACTGCTGTCAAGTGAGATTCTTTGGGGTTGGACTGATAGTGTGCACTCACTCCCACGCTATAACAAATATCAGGTCGACTCGCGATTAGATAAAGCAAGCTCCTAAATATGCATTTATACAGACTCACATCAACACTTTTTCTATGATCATCCTTATTCAACTTTGTTGAGATACTCATTGGTGTTCTAACATGGCGTGCACTCTCAAGATCGAATTTCTTCACCAAGGTCTTTGCATATTTGGTTTGAGACAAGAAGATACCATATTTTACCTGCTTAATTTGTAATCCTAAGAAGAAATGCAATTCTCCTACCATACTCATCTCGAACTCATTTGTCATCATCTTCAAAAATTCATCTACCATCTTTGGATGAGTGGAGTCAAACACTATATCATCTACATATATTTGTGCAATCATCAAATCTGATATGCATTTTTTAGGAATAATGTCTTGTCCATGCTACCTTGTTCATATCCATAAAGAGCCTTTTTGAGCTTGTACACATGATCAACATACACCAGATCAATGAAACCCTCTGATTGCTCAATATATACTTCTTCTTGTAGAAATCCATTCAAGAATGTGCTCTTCACATCCATTTGATAAAGATTAAATCTTTTCACACATCCTATGGCCAAGAGAATTCTAATTGACTCAAGCCTTGCTACTAGTGCAAATGTTTCTTAAAAATTATTGCCTTCTATTTGAGAGTATCCTTAAGCAACTAACCTGGCCTTATTCCTCGTCACATTACCTCTGTCATCAGTTTTGTTATGAAACACTCATTTTGTTTCAATTACGTTCACATTTGATGGCCCTGACACTAATTGCCATACATCATTTCGAACAAACTTTACCAACTCTTTTTGCATTGCAGTAACTCAGAACTCATCTTGCTGTGCTTCTTTCACATTCTTTGGTTCAAATGAGGAAGTGTAGCATATATAAGCCCTGCAAGTTCCTGATAATCTATTCTTTTTCCTTCTCTAGTTTTTCATCTATCACTAATCTCACCGATCACATTCTCAGTAGGATGACTCCATCTGAATCATGATGGAGGATCTTTATTGGAATCACATTATCCACCAAGTTTGTTTCTGCATCAGATGAATCAACAGCATCAGTTCTTCTTTTATGGATTTCTTCCTTAGAAGTAACCAACTGGTCCTCTGTCTGATTGGTTTCTTTTCTGGAAACAACTAACTGTGAGTCTAAATGTTCTCTGCTTTTAACTCTGTTGCACCTCTAATATGATGTGTGAAGTTGATTTGGAAGATTCTCTTCTACCACCTTATCAATCATTCGGTACACATCATTTACAACAACATTCACAGATTTCGTCACCATATTAGTTCTTTGGTTGAACACACGATACACCTTGCTATGGTTTGAATATCTAAGGAAGATGCCTTCATCACTCTTACTTTCAAACTTCACAAGTTGTTCTCGATCTCTGAGAATGCAGCATTTGCTACTAAACACATAGACGTAGCCAACATCTGGTTTCTTTTCTCCATAGCTCATAAAGCGTCTTGTTCAAGATGTTTTAAAGATGAACTCTGTTGCATATGTGACACGCTGTGTTTATTGCTTTCGCCCAAAATCTCGTTGATATTTTTCTTCCAATCAATATGGATTTGGCCATCTCTTAAAGAGTGCAATTCTTTCTTTCTGCAACTCCATTTTCTTGTGGCATTTTAGGTGCTAAGAACTCTTGTATATTCTTATGTCTATCACAAAAGTTGTTAAAGCTTGCAATCTCAAACTCCCTTCCATGATTAGATCTGATCCTGAAAATCACAATATTTTTTTGATTTGTAATCAGCGAACATAAGCTTCTAAATGCCTTAAATGCATATGATTTTTCTCTCAAGAAAGCTACCCAAGTATATCTTGAGTAGTCATCAACACATGTCAAGAAGTACCTCATCCCACCAAGACTAGCAGGTTGTGTTGTGCCTACCAAATTGATAACTTGCATTTTGTCATGTTAATTCTTTGTGTTTTATGTTCTTTTGGTAGGCTTTTGTGATGTTTTGCTTGTGTTTCTATGGTAATTCGTGTCTTTGTATGTTCTAGGTGATGAAATACCAAAGTGATGCAATTTGGAGTGAAATTGGCTAATCTGGAACTAAAGAATTCAACATGACCATGTTGAAGGTAACACAGTGCTGGCAGATTACTAGCTATGAATTTACCTTGGAATTTGGGCCTCAATAACAGCCCTCTTTGTTGACGAAGTCAAGTTATGGCTTGAAGCTTTATTTTGACATGTAATTGGGCCCCACTTTATTTAATGAAAAGGAAACCATTATGAAGGGGCCCACTTCATTTAATGAAAAGGGGAGAAAACCTAGAAAGACTACAACAACTTATACAAGGAATTGACGGCAGCTTTTGGGGAATTTAACTTTTTGGACATTAGAGAGACAAAGGAGGGAGTATGGGCGGCGGTAGAGTTTTGGAAGCTAGAGATTATTATTCTTTGACATTAAAGGAGAGTGACGACGACAATAGCTTGGAGGGATTATATTTTATCACATTAAGGAGAAGGAGGGGATTGCGGCAACTTTGGAGAGTGGACGGCAGCTGAGAAGAAAAAGATTATTATTCACAATCAGCCCTAGATAGTGACAGTGGACAACAGCCTTTGGAGGTGAATTTCAGCTACAATAGATAGGGAATAGTGCTATATGTGGCTAACTTTTTAACATTAGACAAGGTACTTTACGTTTGATTCATGTAGTTCGTAAGACTCTCTTGGTTTAATTGTTTTCGTTCTCTTATGTTTATTTAATTTCCGCGCTTTAATCGATTTATTACTGCCAAGTTTGTTGATTAATGAGGCCTATTAATTGATTGACTTGGTAATAAATTGCCGAATAGATTAGTTAATCCGTGATTGTTGTCTATTGAAGTGGCAAATTAATTTCAATTAAGAAATTAATGAGATTAAATAATTTAGTCTAAACAGATTGCGATTTTTCCGATTCTGTTGGCTAAGACAAAGGTCCATTAGAGCCTATTATTGCCATAGATTGTATTCTGCAGAGCTTTACTCGGGAATAGTCTAATTGGTCAGAGTAATAATCTGCGGAGCTTTACTCGGGGTTATCGAATAATTACGAATGGATTGATTGATATGTACTGTTCACTGTCTGCTATAACTTTGTCCATAAGAATGAACGAATTTATATTTTTTGAGTCTATGATCGAATTACAGTATTAAACGGAGGAGTACCTTGGCTAGACTTTTCTTTATATTGCTTTCAATCTTTATTTTTAATTTCTTCCTGCGTGATTTCGTGTTTTAAAGTTAATCATCTTCAAATCAATTCTTTTTATATTTTTATTTTTGATTTCACACAAATAAATAATTACTGCATTAGTCTCTGTGGTTCGACCCTATTCACCACTTTGCTCGTTTAAGTGTTTTAGAGTAGGAATTTATTTTTGCTGGTTTGACACGCCAACACAAATCCATATGAATCAATTCCAATACTCGAGAAGTTGTAACATTTCTTACTTTCTTATATGGTACTCTTGTTTATTTCCCCATTTGAGAAGCGTTACAAATAGTCTTGTCATCTTTGTTCATCATAGGTAAGCCTCTTACCACTTTAGATTTGTTCAACTTGTTAATAAGGTCATAATTAACATGGCCAAGCTTTTGGTGCCATAGAGTCATATCATCATATGCAGCTAAAATGCAAGAAGTAATAAATGCAACATATAGCAATTATCCACCAATCTTCTTCTTTTTATTTTACAATCTCCTTGTTATTTTAATACCTTGCATTCATCATTAGTGAACTTAAGTACAACAAAACCTCTATCAATGAATATTTTTGGGACCTGAAAAATTATTATCTTATACGGAGTTATTAATTTATCGATAAATGAATATTTTATTA
>JAOQMQ010017777.1:0-10044 GCA_027563845.1 Erythroxylum subrotundum | reverse complement strand
GTTGACAAGTTTGAGGAATGCTTGACTTATGTGAATTGTGAATTGGTTTGACAAAGTTGAGAAATATATGTTTTATGAATTTTTGTGAGAAATTGCTATGATCATGAAGGTTTTCAATGGTTTTTGCTTACCGATTATAAAAGTGTTACCCACGAGCGTTAAGCTCACCTCCACTCCTTCCCATCCACAGGCGATGAGTAAGTTATCGAGCGATCGAGTTGAGCTTCCAGGCATCACTCCAATTTGCACTTTTGTTCTTTTGATCTTTTGAAGTTAGAATTTGTAAAATGGTGCTTTAGTTGCATTTTGAGAAATTATTGTTTTGCAAAGTTTATATTTTGGATTATGTTGTAAGGTAGCTTAGCTCGAAATGCCCGCTAAAGCGTTGTAAAACTCTTATTTTGATGCGAATGAAATACATATGCATTATGGTTGTTTATGGCTTTTCAAATCTTTACATTGCTATTTTCAAATTTTCATAAGGGTAGGATTGTGTTCTGAATTCAAGGGAAAATATGGAATAATCTAGGTATAATTGATAAACATTGTCTTTTTAGAAGTTGTAGATGATTGTAGATGATCTTTCTATCTTTCCAACGATATAAAGTTTGTAATTTTTGGATATCGGAATGGAAAGATATGATTGTTACAAGTTATGATGTTGCATAGGATTTGTGTATAGGACAGCTATGGTGAATGATAGGAAATTGTGGTTTTGATGAACCAAATGAGTTGAGAATTGAGAATGTTGTGAGATAAATTTGGTATTTGAGTTGTTATGAAGTGATTTTGGCACGAGAAGAGTTGATTTTGGGGAGATATTGAGTGAATATGATGTTAGATTGGATGTAGGAAGCATTGGAGGGGCTTTGGAGGGGTTTGAGGAACCCCTATGTCTGTTAGACGGACACCAATGTCCGTTTAACGGACCTTCTCGGGTCAAAAATGACCCCCAGCCTCACTAATGTTCATTTAACGGACATGGATGTCCGTTAAACGGACCTTCTTGGGCCAATTTTGGCTCCTAACCTCGACTATGTCCGTTAAACGGACATTCAGGGGATAGCTTAAAAAAATTACAATTTTTGACCCTTTTAGAGGCAAAATCTCACTTTGTGGTCTTCATGAAAGTTGTATATCTCGAAGTATTCTTTCAAATAGTCCAAAAAAACTCAATTCGACTTCTAAATTGAAAGTTATGGCAATCGCGCCAAGATAGGTACAAATTGATTGAAGGTATAAACATGTTCGATTCTGTCGGTTATAACTTCCTCATCCGACCTCCAAATGAAGTGATTCTTGAAGCAATGGATTCCTAACATCTTTTACTATATGTCCATGAAAAATGGTATCTTTTGGAGTTATTTTGAGAAAGTTTGCATTAGAGTAAGTGAGAGGTCGGCTGGGAGAGAATAGTTGGGATATGAACACACTTAGGCTTTTTAAGCATATCTTGATCTATAGAGCTCCGATTAAGATGATTCTTGCTTCAAAACAAACTAGAGACTTAGAGCTACAATTTCTTTGAAGAAGTCAAGTTGTAATTTTTTTGTGATTGACTGTGTGGGCACATCACCTTTGTGGAATGATGGCAAATGACCCTACAGGGCAATAAGCACAAGGTTTATGACTCCGGATGTTGGGCTCCGGAAACGGGGTCCAACATCCAATCTATTATGTAAAGATAAAGAGTTAGTCTAAAAAATAATCATAAACTCAGTACTTAACTCTGAGCTAAAAGATATGCCCCTTTCGGCTTCGAGCTCCTTCTCAACTTCTTTGACACAAGCAATTCGTTGAGGGTTGACTTTAAAATTCTCAAGCTCCTTATCACTTTGTAAAGTTTCTGCACAAACATCCATTGATTACACCTCGGGTTGATATGGCTGCTCCTCTTGGCTTTGCGATTTTAGGTGATTGCGCCTTATTGCCATCTGACCCATTTGATGTTCCATGCTCTGTTGACTTGCTTTTATCTCCTTTCAGAATTGCTGCAATTGCTGTTACATATCTTGTTAAAATTGCAATTTGCAGCAAGATTCTTAACAAGTTCTTCTAAAGATGCAACTGAATCGTGTTGACTATCCGAATCTTTAAGCACTAGACCATGTGTTTTTTGAGAATTGCCCTCCATCCACTAGAGTATTCTGCTGCAATTGCACTAGAGTATTCTGCTGCAATTGCAAAGTATTAGCGTTCATAATATTAATCAATTCTTCTAGAGATGAACCAGAGTCGTGATAGGAAGCTTCTGGTCTGTATGAGAATTGTTGTGCATCCTGCAAACTATCATGGAAGTAATTCGGATGATTATCCCATCTATAACAAAAGTTAGGTTGATCAGTCCAAAAATTGTTATAGGATTGAGAATATGAATTTGGTACTACTGTTGCTTGCAACCAAATTCAAAAGAAATCACTTCCGTTAATACAATTTAATGTAGTAGTGGTAAGTGGATATCGTTCCCACGAGGAATCTTAACAGTAAGGTGTTACGAATTCGAACAAAAATAAAGTAACAAAGGGGGGGTTTCAATTCACGTTAATTCAAGGAAGAAAAATGATAAAAATCGCAAATTAATAGAAATAATTAGATCTGAAAATTTAATGGTAAAAACATTGGTTTTTGGGTCATCGATGTTATCACGCTAAAATGGATCCATGATATAAAATTTCAATCATTAATAAACATTCATTGGGGATGTTTTCTCTTAAGTGTAATGACTAGAAACATATATCCAAGCATTCTTATTAAACAACAGCCTAGATACGATCGTAGGTTCAATTGAATAATAGCTTTACGAATCAAGAAACTAACGAGCAAGATAATACATGTACAACATGCAATTAATCAAGCGAATGTCTTCTTAGAATTTCCAACTCTAACATAAAGAAGGCAATCCTAATTGCTACTTGTGATTAACGAAACTGAACGTCATATTTCATTAATCTAGCTATTGAACAAATCAATCCCTAGTTGCGCACCTAGAAATCAATCAATTCAATTAGAAAAGTAATGCAGAAAATATTCAATATTCATCAATGAACAAACTTTATTGACATCTCACACATAATAGTTGATAACAAGGTTCCCCTAAACCAAGAAAATAGTTTAGCTACTCATAACGAAAGTCGAAATCAAAGAAATAACAATGTAACAAGTCTCCATCCCTGGTATTTCTTGAAGAATATGTAAATACTATAGAAAAAATGCAGAAACGTAAGACGAAGAATTAGGGAATCTGCAGAAATTCAAAACCTATTCTAAAAACAAGGCTAACATGAACAGTCACGTTTTCCCCCTTTTAATGCCTCCCGATCCCTTCCTTTTTCATCCTATCTTGCAGATCATGTTTTCCCCATGTTCAGATTGTGAATCTCCATCAATCTTATCTTAAAAGATTATAAGAATCTCAAAAGAATCATATTCAGATTTTGAAAGCAGATCTGGAAATTAATTTCATCCTTGCAAGTTCCCACGCTTAGTGACTGAATTGCTGTCAGACTTGTAATTTTGGATTTTCTTCGTTTTTTTTTTCATCTTTTTGATTCAGTTTCGTCTCTAAGGTGTTGAAAACTATTTGTAAACAATTATAAGACAATTCCATTAATTTTGAATAATAATTTCAACACATTAAAGAGAATTAAGTACAAAATAAGCGCAAATTGATAACTTAACAAATTGTCCCACACCAAACCTTTGCTCGCCCTCGAGCAAACATGTCAAACCACTACACTCAGTCAATTCGTCCTTTATAAGATCAAGTGCACATAATCCATTAACTTGGGCCGATAGGACTTAAGTTGCAACACATATCATAATCGCTTTTCACCAATGCAAATAAATGAAGTCAAAATAAGATATCTTTGTTCAAAGGCAAATATGAAACCAAAATGAATTCTTCTCACAGATTTCGCTCTTACACTCAAGTGTTTGAGGCAAAGTTTTTATCTCAATCTCTCTCTAATATATTGCACTACCATAGGCTTGCAATTTCACCAGTTATCATTTATTCAGATCACATGAGCTAATAGATCATAAGGACTTTATTCAGGGTTGTAGTGCGGCTAGGTTCACAGGTGAGGTAAAAATGGCAAAGGGTTGATCATAAGCGTACACAAAGTATCAAGTAAAAGGGACCCTCAAATTAAAATTCTGAGATAAACATGAACTACAACTACTCAGTACTAATAGCTAGCGCTACTATGCTTTATTCTTCTTTTTCTTTTTTTTTTTTCTTTTTTCCTTTTTCCCTTTTCTTTTCTTTTTTTCCTTTTTTCTTTTTTTCCGTTTTCGAATAATGCTAAAAACAAGGGAAAAAAATAAAAACAAGAGAAAATAATAAATACATGAGTAGTACCTATAAAATTATTTCAGAACACAATACAGAACAAAAGCCCCAAATTACTCAATGCTTCATGGTAAGACTAATGCGATTTTTGGGTTTTAAAAATAAGGTGATTGATTGAAAAACAAGGATAAAGACTCAAAATGTTTGTAAAGGGAAAATAAGTAGGTGGGTCATTTTTAAGCTAAGGGGTTTAAAAACAAGGAAGGCCTTAATCATATCTATATCCCATGTAATCAAATAAATTCAAACCGGTTCCGTGCAAGTTCTGAAGGCAACATGAATAGAGGAGCACCATACAATTCAAAGAAATAGTATGACATAAAGATGATGTCATTTAGGCTCAAATTTTGCTCACAGGTTCAACTTAAGAATTCACTTCAATTCCATACATTCCTTATCACTCAAATGTCACAATTTTGACTAAGTCTATAAGATCAGTTATTGCAGTCAATCAACATGATTAACCTTAAAACTTACTTAGCCCAATTTAATTTCATGCATATACCCAATCTCATCCAAACTAATATGACAAAGCTTTATGGTTGAACATGTATAACCACATGCAAAAATCAACAAAAATCACACAAAAATCGAAAATTCACACACCAAAACTTCAATTTTCTCCCCCACACCTAGACCAACATTATCCTCAATGTTAAAGAAGCATAAATATAAAGGAAAAGGTTAAAGAAGGCTTCTATATTGGAAGTGCCGAAATCAAGGTGTTGGCGGTTGAAATCCTTCATGCTCCTAATAGGCCACAAAAGACGTGATTGGAGTAGCCAACTTTCGTGACTCACTTGTTTCTCCTTGGCATTGTGTTGAATTCGTGAAATGCAGACCTACAAATTGAACAAGACAATATGGCACGCAACAAAATCACAAGTTAGAGTTGGTGGGTGAGTTGTCAACGAAGACTAGGATGTAAGTGATTGGGTGATGGGCAAGTGAAAGTGAATGTCCAAGATGGGTGGTGATGTGCGGTAGCTACAAATTGAAACACTAAGGAAAAAGTCAAGTCGATGAAAACAGAAGGGGGGAAATAAGGGGAAAATAGGGGGGCGGTGGGAACAACCAAAATTTTTGTTTTTTTTTTCATTTTTTAATTTTCGTTTTGTAATTTTTAAAATGAAAAGATGAAAAATAAAAATGACAGAAATGAAAATGTGAATTTAAATTCCTAACTAAAAGAAATAAACATAATGAAATGAAAATAAAACTGTTAAAAATAAATAACATAAACAAACCTGAAAAATTTACGGGTTTACCCAAATATGCTTCTTTAAAGTCTTTAGCTGGACATGTTTCTCTACTTACCCGATCAGAAATAGGTTGGGAGTACCAACTCTATTTCTTCCACTCGCTCGACCGAAGAATTTTCATAATATAGCTTCAGGCGATGTCCATTAACTTTAAATACCTTAGAGGTATCTAAACTCTGTGTTTGTACTGCACCATAAGAAAAAACGTTAGTAACAATAAATGGTCCAAGCCAACGAGATCGTAATTTACTTGGAAATAACTTAAGCTTCGAATGATAAAGAAGAACTTTTTGTCTAATTGAAAAATGTTTCCTAGAAACCATTTTATCATGGAAAGCTTTAGTTTTTTTCCTTATAAATTTTCGCATTTTCATACGCCTCATTGCGAATCTCCTCTAATTCTTGCAATTGCAATTTCCTACTGTTATTAACCTCCATCTGATTCATATTCAACTGCTTTATGACCCAATAAGCTCTATGCTCTATTTCCACGGGTAAATGACAAGGCTTACCGAAAACTAACCTGTAGGGTGACATACCTATAGGAGTTTTGTACGCAGTTCGGTATGCCCACAAAGCATCGTCCAATCGTAGACTCCAATCCTTTCGGTTTGGATTCACCACTTTCTCTAGGATGGATTTGATCTCTCTATTAGACACCTCAGTTTGCCCACTTGTCTGCAGATGGTAGGCGGTAGAGACTCGATGTGTGATACCACATCTTTTCATCAAAGCTTCAAAAATCTTGTTGCAGAAATGGGTTCCTCGGTCGCTAATGATAGCTTGAGGCATTCCAAACTTGACAACAATATTAGATTTAACAAAATCGATGAGAGTTTTAGCATCGTCAGATATAGTAGCCTTAGCTTCAACCCATTTCGAAATGTAATCCATAGCCAACAAAATGTAATTCTTACCAAAGGAGGAAGGAAAAGGGCCCATAAAGTCTATTCCTCAAACATAAAAAATCTCACATATCAGAATGTTCGTAAGTGGCATTTGATTCCTCGATCCCAAGTTACCTATTCTTTGATAACGATCGCAAGAATTGCAAAATATGTAAGAGTCATAAAATAACTTAGGCCAAAACAGTCCACATTCTAAAATTTTTCGAGCAGTTCTTTTGGGACCAAAGTGTCCCCCACACACAGATGAATGACAAAAATGTAAAATAGAGGGTATTTCATCATCTGTGACACATCTCCTAACAATCTGATCAGAACAAAATTTCCAAAGGTGAGGCTCATCCCAAATGTAATATTTAGCCTCTCACTTGATTTTATCTCTCCCAGCTCTAGATAAATCACTAGGTAAAGACTTAGTTACTAAAAAGTTTACTATGTCCGCATACCATGGAATTACCTGTTGAATTGCGAAGAGATTCTCATTCGAAAATTTTTCGTGAAGAACATCAGATGTGGTAGTCGATGTGATCCTGCTTAAGTAATCGACCACTAAATTTTTAGCTCCTTTCTTATCGTGAATTTTCACATCGAATTCTTGAAGCAGTAATATCCATCGAATTAATCTCGGCTTGACTTCTTTCTTGTTCACCAAATACTTTAGAGCTGCATGGTCTGAATACATGATCACCTTTGTCCCCAACAAGTATGACCGAAACTTCTCCAATCCAAAGACGACCGCTAAAAACTCCTTCTCCATTGTAGAATAACTTTTTTGGGCATCATTAAGTGTCATGGAAGCATAATAAATAACATGAGGTACCTTGTCCACTTTCTGGCCCAGCACGACTACAATTGCATAATCCGAAGCATCGCACATCAACTCGAAAGGCATGTCCCGTCGCGGTGGCTGAATAATCGGCGCTGTAGTAAGTCGCTCCTTGAGTTCATCAAACGCACTTTTGCATGGCTCGTCGAAATCAAATTTCACATCTTTTTGGAGCAATCTACACATGGGTTGCGTAATTTTGGAGATGTCCTTGATAAATTGTCGATAAAATCCTGCGTGACCAAGAAAAGAACGAACTTCCCGCACATTTGTGGGGTAAGATAAAGATCGAATAACATCTATCTTAGCCCTATTGACTTCAATTCCTTTCGAAGAAACAGTATGGCCCAAAATAATGCCTTGATCAACCATGAAATGACACTTTTCATAATTTAAAACCAAATTAGTTTCAATGCAACGTTTTAGCACTTTTTCAAGGTTGACAATGCATGTTTCAAAAAACTCTTCATATACTGTGAAATCATTCATAAAAATTTCCATGTAATTTTCCACAAGATTGGAGAAAATATTTACCATACATCGTTGAAATGTCGCGGGTGCGTTGCACAATCCAAATGGCATTCTTCGGTAAGCAAAGGTGCTGAATGGATATGTGAAGGTTGTCTTCTCCTGATCTTTAGGTGCCACCAAAATCTGGTGATATCCTGAATAGCCATCTAAACAACAATAGTGATATTTACCCGCGAGTCTTTCAAGCATGTGATCAATAAATGGAAGTGGAAAATGATCTTTTCTAGTAACTGAATTAAGCTTCCTATAATCTATACATACCCTCCAACCATTTTGAACACGAGTCGGTATTAACTCACCATCGCTATTTTCAATCAAAGTCACGCCAGTTTTCTTCAGAATTACCTGGACTGGACTTACCCAGTTACTATCCGAAATCGGATAAATAATGCCAGCTTCAAGAAGCTTCAAAATCTCTTTCTTCACCACTTCCATCATAGGTGGGTTTAGACGACGTTGTGGTTGTCTCACCTCCTTCGGCTTCATCTTCCATCAAAATTCGGTGCATGCAGATAGTGGGGCTAATACCTTTCAAATCAGCTACTGTCCAACCAAAAGCTTCTTTATTCTCCTTTAATACGTTAACCAGCTAACTTTCCTGCACATCCGAAAGGTGATTAGAAATAATAAGAGGCAGTGTATCTTTCTCACCTAAAAAGATGTATTTCAAATGACTAGGTAGGCTCTTTAATTCCAACGTTGGTGGGCTGATCAATGACAACAACAATTTATCCACCCTTTTGGATGTTTCTATGGACGTTATCTACTGGAGAAGAAGTTCGGTTGACTCTATACAAAATTACATCTCATTTGGTTCACTAGCTAACGTCATTTTCTCCCTTTCTTGCCAATGAGATGCATTTTCCAATGTTCCCTGGATAATGCCGATTCCTCACCTCCTTGCCACGTTGATGTATCTTCCTTTTGTTCACTAGATAACGCAAATTCCTCACTTCCTTGCCACATTGATGCCTTTTCCATTTCCAAGATCATTTCAACCTCGTCTTTGTCCTTGAAAATCAAGTCTTCTTGCACCCACGTGTCAATAAATTCCACAGAAACAATCGGTTGTTCATCATCCGGAATTCTCATGGTATTGTAAATATTGAACTTAGTTAATTCACCATCAAATTCCATTGTTAAAGATCCATCATGAACATCTATTTTCGTTCTAGTCGTTTTCAAGAACAACCTTCCGAATAAAATCGGAGTGGAAGAAGATGCGTCATCAGTGCCCTTCTGCAAGATATAAAAGTCAGCTAGAAAAAGCATGTTCCCTACTTGAACCAAGATATCTTCTAACATACCCTTCGGATAAGCATTTGAGCGATCCACAAATTGAATTACTATATTAGTTTCTTTAAGAGGTCCAACATTTAAAGATTTATACACATCGTATGGCATAACATTTATGGACGCACCTAAATCTAACATAGCTCTTTCAATATGCAAATCACCAATTTGGCATGGGATAGTAAACATACCTGGATCTTGACATTTCAGTGGAAGCTTTTTCTTTTGCAAAATCGCTGAAATATTTTCTCCCAATTGCATTTTTTCATCAAATTTTAATTTCATCTTTGAAGTACAAAGTTCCTTAAGGAATTTAGCATACCATGGAATTTGTTTAATTGCACCAAGGAGAGGAATGTTTACCTGAACTTTTCGGAAAGTCTCCAAATTTTCCTTCTTTTGTTCTCCCTTCTTTGCTTTTGTGAATCAACTCGGAAAAGGAGGTGGAATCACCTTGTTTTGCAGCTCTTTTTGCATCAATTCTGGTTGTGAAGGTGCCTTTTGCATGATTTCTTCTTCTACCTCTCTTCTGTAATTTTTCGGAAGTGGTTCTTGCAATTCCTTACCACTCCGCAATATGATAGCGCCTTCGCACTTTGTCTAGGATTGATTTATGGCAGTTGCCATTTGGCTCATTTGATTTTCAATGTTTCTGATACTTGCTTCAGTATTTCGCTGAAACGTCAAAGAGTTAATGGCCAAAAATTGAACTATATTGTTGGGTCCCGTTCCCGAGGCCCGACCTTAGTGTCGAACCACGTTCCCGGAACCCAACGATCCGAAACAAAAACTAAAAACAATAGCGGGGCCACAATAGGGTTATCTCAGCAAACCCTCGAAGCAAATTCGAACCGGGCTAAAGCCCTAAATCCACTG